>PVKB01005086.1:0-109930 GCA_004027205.1 Ctenodactylus gundi | reverse complement strand
CACGCACGCACACACACACACGCGCACACGCACACACACGCACACACGCACACTCAAACGCATGCGCATTCATAGGGGCTTCTTTCTCAGCTTTCCCCTGAAAGCCGGCCTTTACATGGCTCAGCTGCACCACAGCGTGTGTGCCACAAGGTGGCGCTTTCGAGCAATTTGTCTCCGAGCGCTTCCTCAATTCTTCCTTTTGCAGAGATCACCAGGCGAGAACCGGAAACGCACACGCAGAGGAGGAGCGCGGGCACCTAGGGCGACCCCGCAGAATTGCACTCGTCTTTATCATAATAGATATTGACCCACCCTTGACTCTGTCTCAAATCACGTTGCTGCACCTTCTTTGGAGACACCGAAGACGTGTTCAGCAAGTGCGCCGGTGACCCAGAGACCGCGCGGGTAGTTGGCGCATTTGGATGGCGGTGCAGACTTCGTAGAGCACAGGTCCGTCTTCCATGGAGCAATAAGAAGGCTGCGGGAGGTGCAGGAAGTGACCAGAACCTGTGGCCCAGGCAACGCAGTGGCGACCATGCCTCCTGTGATGGAGGTCACCTAGCCGCTTTACCTAGAGGGCGCGCCACGGCCGCCGCCCCACCGGCAAACCGCTTGTTGCTCCTCCCGAGGGAGTGAGGGGCTCCAGCTCCCGCGTCAGCGAGCCTCATTCCCCGCACCGGCCCCGCGCCGTCCACCCCCGTGTGCAGTTTCAGTCACTGATGCTCAGCTGCGGAGCCAAGGGGAGGTTCTGAGCGCAAACATTCCCAGGTGCCACCGTTCCGAGTACTTGGCGCAACTGCACACCCTTCGGCTCTGCCCGCCCCACCCCGCTGGGATGTGCGCCGTCGTGTTGTGCAGCGCATCCACACGTCATACACTCCCGCCCGTATGTCGTCAGTACGCGGCTTGGGCAGCGGGTCGTCCGCTGCAGTCACTGTGCTTTGTGCTCTAGTAGCCCCGATTTGACGTCATAAGTCTGTCGTTATAAATATTCTATTTTATTATTATTTGATTTTACTCTTACTGTGTCTAATTTATAAATTAAATATGACTATAGGTATATATGAATAGGGAAAATTATTATATATAGAACATTTATATAACGTGTATATATCATTGTGTACATGTGTGTGTGAACAATCCTAATCCAAAAATCTGAAATCTAATCCAAAATCAGGTTTTTTGTGTGTGTGTGGTATGGAGAATCAGGCTCAAAGCCTTCACACTGAGTCCACCAACACCACCATCATCATTTTTCCTGAGATTTATTTATTTAAATTTTATTTTGGTAGAAAATTCACTTTTAACTTTTTTTTTTTGTAAAAACATAAACTTCAAATTCTCTAACACATTAGAACCATGGGGTCTGGGGAATTAGTGAGCGTCTGTGTCCACCCCCCCCCCCCTTTTTTTTTTTTTAGAGGTTTAACATTTATTATTATTTGTTTTGAGACAGTCTTGCAAATCGCTAGGTTGTTCAGGCTGGGTCCAAACTTGTGAACCGCACCCATGAACTCACACACACGATTTCACAGCACCTGTCTTTCAGGCATCTGCTGTAGATCTTGGAACACCTTCCCTTTAATTAAGGGGGCAGTGAAGCTGACCAAACAAACCGTGGCTAAGGAAGCCAGGAGTCAATCTGTGCTGCTACGTGTCATTTCAGGGACAGCCTGCTCTTTGAACTGCTACAACGTCCGGCTTTCTCTCTGTTGGTGTCAAGGACTTCGGTGAGCCGTGTGAAGTACACCACGTTTGTATAGGTGCACAGTGGACATGAGCCTGTTTGGGGGAAGGGTGAGGCGCAGGAGTCTGAGCCGCAGGCCTGCAGTTTCCTCACCTGACGGGTGAGAAGACGTGGAAGGCTGTTGTGGGGGTCCGAGGCCCAGTGTAGGGAAGGGCATGCCGTGTTTCCGGCCAGCGATGTGTACTCCGTACAAGGAAGTGAGTACTGGTGCGCTTCTCCTTAACCTCTGAGAAAAGGCCCCTTTTCCACCTTGTTTTATGGACAAGGAACTGAGCTGAGTTTTAACGAAGGCAGATAAATAACTACTTGGCTTTTTTTTTTTTTTTGAGACAGAGTCTCACTCTGTATCTTACCAGTATACCAGGCTGGTCCTGAACCAGGCTGATCCTGGCTAGGCTTGGCCTCACGGCCATGTTCTATAACTGTGGCGGTGGTTGTGCTTCTTGTTGAAACCTTTACAAACTCTAAACTGTATACTTTATTTATTTATTATTTATTTATTTTTGAGACAGGGTCTCATTCTGTAACTCAGGCTGGTCCTGAACTCGCCGTGTAGCCCAGGCTAGCATCAGACTCAAAGAAATCATCCTGCCCCAGCCTCTGGAGTGTGGGAATTACTGGTCTGTGTCACCATGCTCAGTTTATGTACTGCTTGGGAATCGAACTCAGGGCCTCGTGCCTGTTAGGCAAGCACTTTAACCGCTGTGCTATTCCTCCAGTGGCAAAGGAGCTCTTTACTGCCTCTTTTATAAACACTAATTATTCCTGAACACTTGCTTCACCTTCCCCATGTAATAGCTTTCCAAAGGCCCCGCATTTTAACATCACCACATTGGGGATCAGGATATGAATACAGGAATTGGGAAGGAGGGAGCACAAATATTCCAACCATGTAACAGTCCACTGAGTTGGCTTCATGCCCACTTAAGGGCTGTAACCCATAACTTGAAAAGTTGTACAAGTCGTGTATCCCTTATCCAAAATGCTTTGGATTAGCAGAGCTTGGGATTTCTAATCTTTGGGATTTTGTAAAATTTTGCTTATACACAAAATTGTACCTTAGGAGTGAGACTTGAGACTAAGCATGGAATTCTTTCTGTTTCATGTATCCTTTATGTACGTAGTCTGAAGGAAATTACACAGTACCTTTAGCGCATCTGTGTCTTGATTGTGCTCAACTGCATGAGGTCAAGTGGGGGAATTTACCACTTCTTGTGTTACGTTGGACCTCAAAAATTTTCTGCTTTTCGTCTGGCTGGTGGTCCAGGCCTGTCATTCTAGCACTCTGGGAGGTCGAGGCACGAAGAACACAAGTTTGAGCCCGGCCTGGCCAATCTAGCGATTAAGGAGACCTTGTCTCAAAATGAAAAAATAAAAATCGGGCTAGACATGCAGCTTAATGAGAATGCCTTTTGGATTAGATTTCAGAGCTTCGGATTAGCGAATGTTCAGTCTGTACTACCAGTTTCTAGAGAATTTTCAGCCCTAATGTTCTCTGATCAACACAAAAACATAAATACAAACAAAAATCTTCAAACCTAAATCCTTTACTCTAGAACAGAAGATCCTGACTTGGAGACAGTCCCTGTGATGAAGAAGGAAAGACTGCCACCTGGTCATGTGTGAAAACACCGAAACGTGGGGCTGGAAAGTGCCCGTCGGGTTCCGCTAGGACTGTTGTGTTCCCTATCAGATGCTGTAGTTTTAGAGAAAATAATAGCCTGGACCAAATTTAAAAAAGGGCAGTAGGGTAGGGTCTAAAATTATTTAAGGATCTCAGAATATTTATTCTGATTTAGAAGGAAGAGTGTTCTTAAACAGTTTTTATTAAATTATGTGTATTTTGACAATACATCATGAAAGTAGAGAATTATCTTTCAGGACTGAGTAAGTCTGACCCATAGGGTGTGTTATCTAATATATAGCTTACTTCAAACAGTTTTTTAAATTTTGGTAAAGTGAAAATCTTGCAAGATCATTGTCACAGCTCCTCCCTCCTGCAAGAGGCTGTGCAAAGCCGGCAGGAAAGAGCTCCTCCCAGGGCGAGCAGAGGAGCTCTGGCTTGGTGTTTGTTGGCAGGGCTTTTGGCCGGCTTCAAAGGGGTTGGAAGGGTGGGGACGGCTCCAGCCTTGGAGTGCAGATGCTTCTGTCCTAAGAGCTGGCCAGGCCCTGTGGGAAGCCCCTGGTTCCTGCCACTCTGAACTGGTAGTAAGCAGTCAGTCAGTGGTTCCCTCCCTCCCCAGCCCTGTGAGTTTGTAAAGGAGGCAGTGAAAGGCATGAGCCAACCTTTCCACTTTTGTGCAGGCCCACAGGAACATCTGGAATCCCCCTGGAAGAACTGGCTGCATCAACAGAGGTCGCCGTGGCTGCCGGGGAAGGCATTTTATTGATACAGGCGCAGCAGGTCTGTTGGGAGCTTATTCACCTCACAAAGGGAAGAGGAGAGAGGAGTCAGGCGTGACTCAAAGTTAGTCAGCTGGGAAACTTTGGATCAAAACAAGGCCACCGACACAAAGTGGAAAAAATGAAGTATTATAAATGGTGGAGCAAAAGGATGGATACTTCTCTTTACTGCATTTTTGTTAGTACATATTAATTTTATGAAATACTGAGTTTCAGTGTGACTTTTTCATACACACGCATACATACTTTGGCTATATCCACTCCTTCCTACCCTTCCCCCATCTCTGTCCCTTGTTTCCTTCCTATTGTCTAATACAGGAAAGGATGCGCACCGCACCGCACCGCAGCTGCCTCTGTCGGTGGAAGTCTGAACTGAAGCTGGGTGATTGCAACACGCTGTTCCGCCATCTCCTACCCAGTGTCACATCCAGAGACTCGGTCATGTTCATGACTCAAAGTGGCCCTTAGGAATGGTATGAAACTGTGGCACTGTGGCTCAGGATGGCCTGTTTCTTCTCAGATTGACTTTAACTTTCAGAATATAGTTAATGTGTTTCCTTTTGGTAGTTCTTTTACTAAGTTAAAACATGTTAATGAAGTTTGCTAGTTTTAGTACCCAATACAGTCACGTGTATAGGAAGTATATACAATACTGTTATTACTGCTACTATCATTTGCAGTACTGGTGACTGAATCTAGGGTCTTGTATGTGCTTAGGCAAGGACTCTACCCTGAGCCACGTCCCTAGCCCTGAAATGGTAACTTGGATGAAAGAAAAACATTAATACATCTGACCCAGATCCTCACTTTGCAGAAGGGTCGATCAAGGCTCAGGACAGATCAAAAGAATTCCAGCAAAAACGGACAGACTCAGGTTCTGGCTGGCCAGCCATTGATTTCCCCCTGCCCTGTGTATTCTGACCCCTGCTGCTTAACTTGCCAAGAAATGGTGTTTGGGGATGTAGCTCAGTGGTAGAGTGCTTACCTAGTATGCAACAGGCCCTGAGCTCATTTGCCAGCACAGCACTCCCCCGCCCCCCCCCCCCCCCCCCCCCCCCCCCCCCCCACATATGTTCTTCCAGATAGAAGTTCTTCCTCTCTGTAATTGACATTCTAAGGTCACATTTGAAGTGAAGTCACACTTTGCTTCTTCTGAGTTCCACCTCACAAAAAGGCACAAAAGGCATTCTCTGCATCAAAAAGGAAACCAAACAGTTTGCATCTTTAACATAAGTATTGAAACCAACATGAGATGTGATTCAGTAGGTAAGAACCAAATAATTAAAAGTGGATGAAGGACTTGAACAGACTCTTCTCTAAAGAAGACATATGGATGGCTAGAGGGTACGTATGAACATGCTTAGGTCAGTGATCTTTAAGGACGTGCAGAATCACCCACAATGAAATGGCTGTCATTAAATAAACAAAAGACAGCAAATGTTGGAAAAGATATGGGGACACTGGAATCTTTATATTCTGTTGGCAATAATGTAAAGTGGTGTAGCAGCTATGGAAAGTAGTTTGGGGTTCTTCAAAACATTAAAAATCATACTATACAGCAATCTCACCTCTGGGCTTATATACAAAAGAACTCAAATTTCGGTCTGGCATAGAACTCTTATGTTTACTACTACATTATTGACAATAGCCAAGAAATAGAAATAGCTTAACTGTCTATTGATAGCTGAATAAATAGTTTAGTGTCTCTCTCAATGCATAAAATGAAATATTACTCAGCCTTAAAAAGAAATCTTGCCATTTGCAACAATATACCAGGAGAATATTGTACCAGGTGAAACTACCCATTATGTAAGGGACCTAAAATGGTCTGCTCACAGAAGGGTGGCTGCCAAGGGGTGGGAGATTGGGGGAAAGGGAAGATTTTTTTTCAAATGTACAAGGTTTCAGTTGTGAAAACAAAGAAGTTCTAGAGAACTGCTGTATAGCATAGTGCCTGCAGTTAACAGCGAAGCATTGTATGCACCAGGATTCTTTAAGAGAGCATATTTCATGTTAGGTATTCTCACCACAAAATGTGAGATTTTGATCCAGTGGTTCTAGTGACAAAATGCAAGGTGCCGAAGACACTGAGGGATTGATACGTTATTTCCTTCTTGCCCTTTGGAGGGGCTCATTCTGCCTGGCTTTAATTGTTTACTATGTGGGTTTTGAAAAGAAACAAATGAAAAGTAGACAATAATTGGCTGTGAATGCTTAGAAGTCAAAATTTTTGTAGGCCCTTTTTTAAATTTTTGTTTTGAAGTACAGAAGTATGAGGTTGTATTTCCCTTTACCAAGAGGGTACACTCCTAAGCCCAAGAGGCAGAGAAAATGCAAATATAAACATGGAGCTCACTCCTGAGGCCTCGAATGTCTCCATTTGTCTCCCTATTGGCGGAGAGGGGTCTTTTTGAATAAAATCCAAGGTGATTGGTTTAAAGTCAAGCAGGTGCCATGAAGTGCTCTTCATTTCTCCTCTTCACACCCCTTCCTTCCTCTTTGTCTCTTGTCACATGTCCAGAGTAAAAATGTACAAAATTGAGAGAATGCCATTCCCATGTGAAAATACGCTACTGCTACCTTTAGGTGGCTTTTACAGTTCCCCCTCTCCTTAAAAAAATTACCTGGAGCATTTTTATTTACTGTTCTTAAGAGCCAGTCACCTCTCAAATTCCTTTAACAGATAATAACAGTCCTCATCAGGGTCTGGTAGGGACCAGTTAGTCAGAGTTAGGTTTTTCTGTTAGCATGATACACGTATTTGTTTACTTAAGATCACTCCTATAAGCCATCAGGCTAGGTAGGCCCTTGGACTCAGAGAACATTGCCTACCCCAGAGCAGCCAGCACCGCAGCCATTACAGTGAGGGGACTTAAGGCAGAAGTTACTACTTCCTTCCATAAAAACAAAAAACAAAAATAAAAACAAAACAAAACAACAACAACAACAACAAAAAACCCAACCCTCTAGCCAGCCAGTGAATGAATTCTTGATACTTGGACTTTAAGCTAACTTACTGGCCAGAGCAGCTAAATCCTTTAGGGCCTGGGTAATGGCCCCATCAAGAGCTGTGCTGTCGGGGTGAATGTGCAACACTGACCACCCGACAGAGCACAAACTCTCCCTTTTCTGGCAACAACATGTGTAAGACTAACATGCTTTCCCTCACCATCCTACTGGTTGCTTCCAGTTACTCAGATAAGATTTTATGGCGTCTCTCACGTAGCCAACCGATTTCTATTGTTTATAATAAATAAAATCCGTCTAACATATATCTTCGTTAACTGTAAACCACACATTGATTTAAATCCTGTGGTTATTTGACTTCTAGCATTAAATCTATTAAAAACCTCTGGAGGGACCCAAACATACGGGTCAAAATATCCGCTAGAGGCTGTAAGCCTTCTCTTAGTCCAGAAGAGCGTCAGATTTGGGAAGGCTAAGGGGGCTGATATGCTGGAGTGGAATGGGGTAGTCTAACTAATTAGACCAAAGTACAGGTTCTACTCCAGTCGCCTGGGTGGGTCTCAAGCAATGCCCCCACAATACTCTCAGATGTTTTCTTGGGCTGCAGTATGTGCAGACGGTCTCCTAATTCCCTCAAAGGACTGGCCTTTCTAATATCAAGACAACCTAGATTGCAGAGCAAGATACCGCTGAGAGAGAGGGGGGAGGGAGAGAGAGAGAGTGAGAATACCAACTTCAAAATAAGGTAAAAATTTCCCAGGCTGGAAGAATGGCACAGCAGTTAAAGTGCTTGCCTAGCAAGCACAAGGCCCTGATACCGCTGGGCACGATGGTGCAAGCCTATGTCCCAACACTACGTCAGCTGAGGCAGGAGGACTGCTGTGGATCCAAGCTTAGCCTGGGCTCCACAGTGAGTTCAGGACCAGCCTGGGCTACAGAACAAGACTCTGACTCAAAAAAAAAAATCACATGTATGAGCACCACTACATTATATTTACTACGAGGGTCTGTTCATTAGTAAAGGAAAAAAAGTAGGTTATTTTGTTTACCATGAACATGTATGCTGTACTCTGAGCACTTCTTTACAAGGACGCAAGGGTCTGCTCCGACAGGCCATGAGTCCCAGGCCAGACGTGCTCCTTTCTAGCACGTGGCTTGGCAGTTGTGTGAGGTGCTTGTTGTTGCTAGAGGTGATACTGGCAACAACACAAACATCGCAGGTCCCTCTGACCTTGCAAGGGAGGCCGAGTTCACTCTGGCAGCAGCTGAGCAGGATCACAGCAAGGTCAGTCTTGTGCTTTGATTCGTCCAAACTCTAGCTCTCTCCACACAACTGAGGGATTTCTACACGTTTTAAAAATTACAGGCATAGTGTATACTTACTTTTCCTCTTTGCCTTTTTTTTTTGAGAGAGAGAATGGTGACTGAAATGTTAAGTCTTATAATTAGGGTTTAGAAATGAAGGGTATATTTAACTTTTAATGCAATGTGAAACATTGCTAAATGGTGTGTAAAATCTGCCAAAGGTGGAAAAGAAAGCAGGAAAGGCCTGAGCTAAACAAGAGTTTATCCTTGGTTACCATGGTGAAGGCAAGTGGATTCTTTTTCCTGTGAGCCTTTTTTTTTGCAGATATTTCTAGGATACCCTAACACTAAGAGAGAGACAGGCAGAGAAAAAGAGAGAGAGAGAGAGAGAGAGAGAGAGAGAGAGAGAGAGAGAGAGAGAGAGGGAGTGGAGGGAGTGTTTGGACATATGTCCTCAGGTTCCAAAGCCTGTGGACCCAGCATGGTGTTTGGGACTTCATCCTGGGAACCACCGGAGGGTGATAAGGAGAGTAGTACTGTGATCCACTTCAAGTTTTCAAACTAAGCGTGTGCATTTATTAATTATGAAGGAAACAGTGGTGTTGTTCACAGTGAGGTGACCTCTTACTGGGATGGTACTCAATTTCTCATACTTTAGAGGTTGCACTTTTTCATGTTTAATTAATAACAATCAAAGCACCAGCAAATTTCGAGCCTGCAGAATGTAGCTCAGACAAGCAGCTTGGGCGTCACAGCTGGAGCACACGCATGGAATCAGGTGTGGCCTGCATTCGTACCCTCGTCCTCTGAGCACAGGGTGTAGGCAAGGGTCTCTGAGTTCCTCATGCAGGGATAGCTGGGACTTCTGCCTCCCTGGATTGTTGGATGGTGGAGCTGGGTGAGATAAGCTAAGCAAAAACACTCTGAATGTTGTAATTTCAGACATCTTTTCTCACTGGGTCAGGTGGAAGTCTGCGTTCATTTCCACAGAAAGGCTGTTCTGACTGTGAGGTGGGCTTTGACACTCACCCCTGGGAGGTAGGACCCACTGGGTCAGCTCCCCTGCTTTACAGATGTGGAGCACGTGCAAAACACAAGAGTGTGCCTATTCTGGGAAGGAATGTCTCCATTCCGGAGAGGGAGGGGAGTCATGCTAATTTTGTTCTTACAGTAGAACAAGGCATGAACTTAAATGGGGACTGGGCCCACATGCAGCTCTGAACTTTACAAATGCAACCAACACATCTTACTAACACAGATGCAAGCAAGGTGTGGCCTCCTTCCAACATGCCTCTCCCTAGTGTCACAGCAGTTAGAGCTGACCAACCAGCTGGCTGCAGTATTAGCTACCTCTTTTCCTTTGGAGAGTTGTGGCACTGATTTGCAGAATGTCAGAGCTATGAGTTACTTTTTGCTTGAGCAGAAATTCCAAACAGGGGCTGGAGCACTGGCTCAGCAGTTAAAGCACTTGATAGTCAACGCTAAGTACCTCAGTTTGATTCCCCAGCACAACATAAGCTGGGTGTGGTGGTGCACACCTGTAATCCCAGCACTAGGGAGGCTGAGACAGGAGGATTGCCCTGGATTGCTGTGAGTCCATGGCCAGCCTGGGCTCCATAGTCAGTTCAGGACCAGCCTGGGTTGCAGAGCTGTCTCAGAAAAAGAGAAAAAAAAATTGAAGCCTTGCTTGTGCTCCTTTGCTTCTGGTTGTATTTCCCTGGGTTTCCAGAGACAAGAACCTGACGTTAGTAGCATGATGATGATGGGTCAAAATCTTCAGGTAGGTGACGCGCTCAGAGCTGTGTTGGCTTTTCAGCACTCCGTGACACAGTAGCAGTTTCCAAGTGAGAGGGATGTCGCCAGTCCTGAAGGTGTCTGCACGGGAGGCAGTCTCAGGTCATGGTTCAGAATGCCTGCTCTCGTGGGTGCACCCCGAGTTTCTGCTTCCATGTCCTCAAACTGGAGATGCTAACAGTGTGGTCAGCTTAGACCACCCTGTTCGGTGCTTAGCACGCAGTGAGCACTCAGTATAGAGACAAGTGGATCTTTGTCTTTAGGCCATGCCTATGCTGTCTAAGCAGGAGGCCTGTGTGGCTTAGGGCACCCGTGCTGTCACTTTTGTTGATGGCGGTCAGACGGGGCCTGAAGCTGGATCCCCCGTGGTGTAGCAGCCACAGGGTGTCACAGGATCTGGGTGCTGCTAACCCGACGAGGGCAGCACAATGAAACTGAGAGGTGTCTCTGGGTGAGGGATGCGACCATGAGGAAGGGGGTTCCCAGAAGAGGGTCCACCAGGCTGGTCCCACAGATTGAAAACCAAGTCAATCAGAAGCTCCTACACCGGAGCTTCTTAATAACCCTCTTCTCCACTTCTGACTGCATTTGGTAAATTTGCAATTCATAGCATAGCCATAGGCTTTCTTCTTGCTGGCCAATTAGAATTTATGTGTAATTTAGATATTTTAAACCAGATCCTGAAGAAACAGAATGATTGTTTGAATTATTTCCCATTAACACCAAAGCCATAGATAGATGTGTTTTTTTTGGTTTTGTTTTGTTTTGTTTTTGGCCCTTGATATTCAGCCCAAGCCCTTTGCCTTGAGCTACATCCCAGCCCTTCTTTTGTTTTTAATTTGAGGCAGAGTCTCACTGCACTGCTAAGTTGTCCAGGCTTGGCTTGAAGTTGTGATCACCCCTCCTCATCCTTCTAAAGTGCAGGAATTACAGGTCCGCATCTCTGGGCCTGGCAATAGGTGTTCAGTTTCACTGTTTATTTGTTTACTTAGTAGCTTAGATTCGTCAAATAGCAACATAACAAAGACAGTACCCTTAGAAACTTGTAAACACATGCTAGAGCTGGACATGGTCTCTGTGGAAGGTCTCCTGCATACAAGGGAATGCTGGTGAGGCTTGGCCCGCAGGCTGTCTGCCACTGTGAGCAGAGGCAGAAGGGTGGGTAGGGCAGAGTAGGGAGACGGGACGGTGAAATCAAATTAAAAGACTGACATTGGCTGAGGACTCAAACAGCAACCTACCAATAACACTTTCTTTTTCCTGCCCCTTGGTTAAACTTATGGTGAGCCAAATTGGTGGGCTTTGCCCACAGAAAGGAGCAAAGGTCTATTAAGGACTTAAATTGTTTGCCACTGTCTCCTCTCACCACCTAACCAACAGGTACCCTCAATGCCACATCGGTCACTGACCTGGGATGGCCGCACCCATCCTAAGGTTCACTTGGAGATGAGAAAAAGCCAGAAGTTCATAAAAGGAGGCTCCTTTGGTAGAAGAATGGTTTTCCTTGGTCAGAGACCCCTCAACCTGCCCTTGCAGTGAGGGTTTTTGCTTTTCTATCTCTTTCAATAAATCCAACTTTACCCTATAAATAACATCTACCACGTGTGGTAACTTCCCAGCTCTGACCCAGCTCCAATGTATATTTCCATATCGACTGAGAAAAAAACCCTCCCAAAGCACATGTCAGCCCACCCAAGGGTGTGACTGAATTACCTGGAAAGTGAGAGCTGTAGATGGTTAGCCTCTAAGAAAGCAAGCTGTTTTTTTTTCAGGTAATGAGTTGTCAGAATGTGTAAGTTTTCCAATAATTATTTTTTCTTTTTTTCAATCTCATTAAGTCCAGACTGGGCTTGAACTTATGATCTTCCTGCCTCAGCTTCCTGAAGTGCTGGGATTTCAGGCCTGCGCCATTGGGCCCTGCCTTCACTGGAGTCTTTCATTCCAGTTTGGCTTACTTAGTCAAAGGATGTTAGTCAATATCAAACAGAAGAATAAATAGCAAATACTACTGGCCATCAGATCAGTGATTGGCTTTCTGGTGCATGTAGGGAAAGATGAGATCCTGACAGTTAACATTAAGTCATTTACAATTTTCTATAACTCAGATGATCAAATTCAGAACTTCAAATTCCCCGTGGTTAAGTCCATATGTGAACCTGGTAAAATGTAGGTGTAACATTTTTCATTAAGAAAATGGAGACTGGGGCTGGAGGGATGGCACAGTGGTTAAAGTGCTTGTCTAACAAGCACACGGCTTTGGGTTTGATTCCCCAGCACCACATAAGCGGGCTGTGGTGACGCACATCTGTAACTCAGCACTTGGAAGGCTGAGGCAGGAGGACTGCCATGAGTTCAAGGCCAGCCTGGGCTTCATAATGAGTTCAAGACCAGCCTGGACTGCAGAACAGGACCCTGTCTCATGATATTAAGATTAGTCAAGTGTAACTATAAATCTGTAATTATATCACCTTTCAATATTAACTGATCAGAAAAGCATTTTCTTAGCAGACACCAGACAGGTAACATTTGCTTCAATGTAAAAACAGAGTAAAGCGATTTTCCAGTTCCCTTTTTTGTACTGGGAAATGGAGCCGTCAGAGCCACCAGATCTGGCTACTGTCTTCCAAATGTCTTTGGAGGTTTCCGAGGCAGCTATGTGTAAAGAACTCAGAGCCATGTCAAAGCCTCTGTTCCCACAGCCTTATCCCTGAATGGGGAAGGCACTGCTCACCTAGGAAGGTTGCGTGGAGTCACCCTTTCCCAAGGCCCAGGCAGGACCAAATCCAACAACACCCGGTGTGCCGCTAGGGGCTGTAGACTTTGCCTTAGGTCTAGATCTTCCCTCCCTCCCCTCAACCTCATGCCATAACCAACTTTAAGAAAAGAAAGAGAAAAACGCAACTAGCTTTCTATTTGGCCCTGAGCAGAAGTCGGCCCTGGGGGTTGGTTCCTTGCCTGGGACTCCACTCAGGGTCAGGGTCAGAATGCAGGAGGTGGGCACCTGTTATTCCCTCAACCACACAGAAGAGCCCCCAGATACCTGCTTGGGATGGGTTCCTCAGGGAAAAACACCTTGGAGGGAAGGAGAATTCACCACCCCCCCAGCCCCCGTGGGTGTGGGGCTCACCTCCAAGGCTCATTGCCTCCCAGGTTTTTATTTCCATGTAAAACTCCTTCATTATAAAGCCCTTTGTTATTTAAAAGACATTTTAACTGTCTTCCAAGCCTTAGGTAGTATTTTATTTTTTTAACAACCCAAATCTTCACACCTTGGCCTCAGGGTTTCATACATTTGCCTAACAAATGGAAATAGCGGTGAAGGGCTAACTTATTAGCACAGTGTCAATTATTAGAAATATGAGTAAAATGCCTGTGCCTGGTGGCACAGGCTGTTATCCTAGCCCTCTGAGAGGCTGAGGCAGGAGGATTGCAAATTTAAGTCTAGTCTGGGCAATTTGACAATTTAGTGAGACTCTGTCTCCTATCTCAAAATTTAAATTTAAAAATGCACTGGGAATGTAGCTTAATGTGAAAGCTCTGAGTTGGATTTCCACTACCACAAAAAAGACAGAAAGAAATATTAATATGAGTTAAATCGTCCTAGCAGGCACTACTACTTCAAATTAAATTGATAGGACAGACTTGAACACATCTTTGAGGATGGAAAGAATCTTTGCAGGGCTGATTTCATTAACTCCATGCAAGTAGAACTTTATTGTAGACAGTGAGAAAGTGAGAGGAGAGAGAAAGCTCTCACAGGGATCCTAAGAGGGGATCTTGACTGAGACACCCTCTTGCTTCATTTGAAAGTGAAAAGAAATAGATTTATTTCTGTGTGGTTTTACAAAGGGCGCAAACCAGCAACCACTACTAACCACTGAGACTGGATAACCTTAAAGGGCCAGGTAGAATGTGCTGAATTAGAAATGAAGGAAAGGCAGGATCAGTCTGGCATCTAAGGTGAACTGAGGAAACCAGCTGACGTCAGTAGTGGGGTGGGCTGCTAGGTGCCAGGCCCAGGAGAATGGGGCTGGCCAAGCCGCGGCCACATCAGGCTGTTCTGGTGCTATCCTAAGTGCGGGTGTTCCTCAGTTTTTAATTGAAAGCTTGATTCCCTAGAGCTCAAAGGGCAATTTGACTTTTGTTTCTCCAAAGAAAACTTTTAAAAGGAAAAAAAAAGTCTCTTCAACACAGGCAACTGGTTGTCTCTTTCTGTTCAAATGACCAACTCCGTGTTTGTCAGTGTCTCCTTTAGTTCCAGAACATACGTTGTGATTCATTAGGTATTCAGACAGATAGAAGGATGGCTACATCTGGGAAAATATGAGAGGACTTTTATTCTATTCTGGAGAAAAGCCAATGTAGTGTGAGTATCAATATCTGGAAACTTTTCTTTTTTCTAATCTCAGATCCAAGTACATTTCAGTAAACAATTAAAAGATTTATTTCTCAATGTATCTTAAAGCTTATCAACATCACAGGCATTTCACTTATTGTTATGACACCTCCCAAGGAAAAGTAAGTAAAAAATGTAGGCACACAAACTGTGGGACTTTGCTTTAATGGACGGTCTGAAAGAAAAATGACACTACTAAGTTGTAGGTAATTTTTTTTTCCAATGTGATAGATTTTGAAGGCAGTAAGTAAGAGAAAGCCAAACCTTACTTTGTAGACGGGAGGTGTTTTTCTTATTTTTGTGAGAAAGATTCTATTACAAAGCCACACATTTGAGGACTGTGGATGCAGCTGAGTGGTAGTGTACTTGCCTTGCATGCACAAAGCCCTCCCTGGGTTTAATCCATAGCACGACAAAAACCAACTAACCAACCAACCAAACAAACAAAATCCATGGATTTGAGACTATTTAACAGAATTTTGGAGGTCCTTTGAAGGACTTCTGTAGAATCTTTGGAAGAAATGCTCATAGTTGGTGTGATCTCACTCCATGAGGTTGACTTTGCCCAAATACTCTATTGCTTTTCATGTCTTTGTGTATGTTGGGGTGAAAGGAACAGAGGACGATGTGTGTTTAGATTAACACCTTGCACTTAGTAAGAGCTTCTCTTGTACAACCCTGGTTGTAAATCACATAAACACAAAGAAAATTTCAGATTTTTCTGTTTATTTTTGGGGAGGTACAGGGAATTGTGCCCAGGGCCATTAGTCAGAACTACAATTTTTATTAGTGGTTTTTATACAGGGTATTGCTGAATAGTTAAAATACCCAGGCTAGGCTTGAACTTGTGATGTTTCTGCCTCACTCTACCAGAGTGCTGAGATTATAGGCCAAAAAAAAAAATCTAGATATATTTCTTGCCATCTGAAGAATGTGACTCTAAGGGAGAATAATCAAGAGGATTGAAATTGATGAAGTTATGTTAACTATGTGTACCAGCTTCCCCAGATAAACCCCGGTACCCTGTAACATCAACATGCACTTAAAAATAGACTATGACTACATAGTCCAGGTTGTGTATGATGGACTCGTAAGGATGCCTCGTGATCCATCTCAGCTGGTAGAGATCCAGCCATTCAACTATATTTTAGGGCAGAAGGAAGGGAGAAAAATGTCTATCCTCCTGTGTAGGAGTCCTCCCGAAAGTATCACATATGAGGCATGACCAAGAAATACAGTGAAATTCAAATTTAAAAAATATTATAGTAACAGACACATTGTGGTTAATGTTCCTCACTTCAAACACTATACCCTATGATTCCTGGCACTTTCTGAAGCAGTTCTGGAAGTCCTCTTTTGGGTTTTCAGTTGCACTCTTGTTACTGCCCCAATGTCTTGAAACGATTGAAAATATTTATCTTTCCTGGTCGTTTTGACTTTGGGGAAGAGCCACAAGTCCCGAGTGTCAGAGCCGATGAACGAAGTGCACAAGTGTCCAGCCATTTTTTTTTCCCAGCCTGCCTTTTCTTTGAATGGCACTTGGCAGCAGCTTTCAGTGTATTTTTGATCACACACACCTTGAAAAGACAGGAGAGGGGACTTCCACATCTGCTTCAAAAGAGTGACAACATACACGAATTGGAGGCAAGAGGGAGTACATAGAGGAGCACTAGTGGCAGTGTGTCTTTTACTTTAACAAACTTAAAAAACTTTAGACATTCACCCAGGGTTTTGATCAAATAGCCCTGACAGTACTGCTTCCAACACAGCAGTTAGAACAGTGACATACATGGTCTCACATAGCTAGCTGCAGGGACTGGGACATGTGCTTCACTTGAAGAAAAGAAAAAGGAGAAATGGATTTTGAAGCAGTGATTTAGCAATCCTCACTGCATGCTCCAAGTGTATCTATCAGATTAAATTGAATCACCTGGACCAGACTGGTGGCGGTTATATTGTGACTTGATCTTCCCCCATGAGAAACTAGGTAGGAGATTTCTCTGCTGTTCTGTGAGATAAGCAAGGGATGTGCAAGGAAAGGATGCTGGATAGGACTGTATCTGGCTGGCTCTGACTTACTCTGGGCAGGGATATTAAAACGCTTGAGCTCTTTTATCCTAAAGGAAGTTGAGTACGAGACAGATGCTTTCAAGTTTCCTGAGCTGATAATCAAGAGCTCGGCTACAGAATGACAACATTCTGAGCGCTTCTCTGGCTGCCTCTGTGCGGTCTACCATGGGGAAGAGTCCAGTTTTCTTATGAATTTCAAAATCATTGACACTGTAGGTGGTTCTATCACTAGGCTTCTGGGGGACCAAGAAAAAGTTAGTTTGACTTGCTAAATCTATTTCCTCATTTGAAAAATAAAAATAATAAAGGTCCTTACTTTTTTTTAGGTTGTTGTAAGGATTAAGAATCTTTCATTTAAAGAGGTTTGCTCAGTACTGGCACATACTAAGTACTCATTGAATATTAGGATTAATGAAGAAAAGTGTAATGAAAACACTCATAGTTATCCTGTCAAGTAAGAGTGGGTCCTGATTGGAAGATCCTGGAATTATTTGGAAGAATGCACCAATCAGAACTGAGTGGGAGGTGTGCTGGCCTGGGATGTAAAAGCACACTGCCTAGCTACTTGCCGTTCCCATGGAAGCCTACTGAATGACTTGATTTGGATTGTTGGGGCCTCAGTGTTCATACTCTCTTAATTGTGGATAGAAATGCTCTTTTGATTTTGAGTTTGACTCTTTGTTCACTACATCAATAAGTGACTGCAGTTTGGCTTTCCTTGGATTTCTGTGCCCAGGGAAGTAATGTATATGCCACGTGGGTTGAAGTACTCAGCTGCAATGCCCTCCAAGATGAGTGAGGTGGCATGCTGATGTTATACCCCATACTCTGGGAGGCTGGTTGATGTGAATCTTCCAGTAAAAAAAGAAACCTTCATTGTTTACCTACTACTTACTTCTGTGGATCCTCTTTGGGAACATTTTCACAGAAATTTTTATACAAGAATGATCACAGGAAGCTTCAGATTTACCGAGAGCCTTGTGGTTTGCCAGGCACTCTGCCACCCCCCTGGGATACAGCAGTGATTAAGAGGTGCTCTATCCCCACCTTGTGGAGAGTACAATTTGGTAGGACAGAGGGGGTAGCAAACCAAGTCTTCACAACAGATTGGGAAGCCCAACAAGAAGGCTGACGTAGAGATAGACATCATCTTGTAGGCAGGGGTTTGGTGTGAGAAGGTCATCTGGGACCTTAAGGATAAGTGAACGGACAATGGAGGTGGCAGCTACTGCATGCTGGAGTCTGGGGCTTCTTTTCTGCCCTTGTCATGGGACAGGGGAAGGGGACGGGAAGCCACATCCCTATCTGGTCCCCTGAATCGTGACTGGTGCACTCTGCATATTCCCTAGAACACCCTAAGAAGCTGATCATGTGTGGCCGACACTGCAGCCTGGTGCCCACACATCATGCCCAAAAACTTTATTCCTAAATTGTCATAAGGGAGGAAGAGAAGAGACATTATGGGACCATTAATCCCAGCAGGACGCTGTCATCATTTTTCCGAAGCTAATTTAATGAATACTTAGAATTCTGGGACTCTGGTGTAGTTTAGAGTATTTATCAAGCTGCTCATTGCTATTTTCAGACACATAAGCAAACACACAGGAAACATACTCTCACAACTGAACAACAGAAAAGTGTTGGAAAGGAAAACCATTATTGTGGTCTAGATGAAGTAATAAACGCTTATTCCTAATTTCTGTTTTCAGCCTGCTAGACTCCAGCCGGAGGTAGAAGCCGGAAAGCTTTGGGTCCAGCAGACATATAAACACATCTTTGAAGTTTGGAAGTGAGTCATCCTTAAGGTACTGTGATGTGGCCGGTGTGATAAGCACTGGTTTCTCAGCACGGTGCTGCCTGATGGGCTAGTGCGGGGCCCACCTCAGCGACAACTGGAGCCTGTCACCGCATCCCAGTGGATAAGCTTGTGCCAGCTCTACCCTACGCCCTTTCTGCTCACGCAGACTGTGCCCTCTTAGAGAAGCACTAGCAGGGTAGGCTGGCCGTGTGCGGGTCCCTACAGTGTACCATCTTACCCTGTGGTCTCTCACCTCCAATCCCAGACTGCCTAGAGTAGTTGCGCCAATCCACAGACCAATTTTTTACCAGACATTCTCCGCATTTCCACCACACACATTGCACTTGACAGCCGCTTGTCTGAAAAGTCTTCTCCCTGGGGACCAGAAGTCGCCCCCGAGAATAGGATGTCCTCCTCAGTAACTGGAAGTCTTCTCAGGCTAGGATTCAGTCTTCCAGCTGTGACTGCCCAGTACCCTCCGTGTTATGGGCATCTGGTATTTATGTCCTAGCTGAGAGATGTAGCCCCTCTCCTCCATGACATAGTCATGTTTCCTGGGCCAGGCATGGACTTAAAGCCCCTGTGTGGTCTACTTCTGCCTGGAGTAGCAGTTGGTAGCTGGAAGGACTGCTGAATTCAGTTGGGTCACCCTTATTTTATTCAGATGAGGCAACAAATTATTTTTCTAGGGCTGCCAAACAGTATTTTTTAAAAAAACCTATTATTTTTCATTGGGCATGCCCAGGAACATTCCTGATCCAAACATCTGAAATCCAAAAAGCTCCAAAATCCAAAAGATTTAAACACATGGTGCCAGGAATAAAAAATTCTATCATGAAACTTTGTTTCATGCATGAAATTATTAAAATAGTGTATCAAATTCTCCCCAGCCTATTGTGTAAGGTATATATGAGACATAAATGATTTTTATGCTTGGATGTTGGATGTATATATTATATATACACATTACGCATACCATTACATATATACACAAATATTCTCCCTCCCCTCAACCCCCCAAAAACAAATAAAGCCAACCCTAACACACTCTGGTCCTGAGCATTTCAGATAAAGGATGCTTAGTCTGTACTGCAAAGTGAACCAAATGGTTAAGAGACAATTCTCTAAAAACTGGAGAGTCTAGAAGTTAAAGATTAAAGTTTTGGGGCTGAATCCCCCACCGTCCCTCCTCTAGCTTCGGGTGGTTTGGTGGCAGTGTCTGGAGCTCCTTGTCATGGGATGGCAACACTTCAATCTTCCCATGACGGTCTTCCTCAGGGGTTCATTCATTCTTGAGGATCAATAAACAATTATTGAGAGAAACTGGTTTTTCAACAATTTACTTAAGAGTCAGTCAGGTAATTCAAGTTTTGTCAATTACCAGCTGTGTGGCACTAGGCAAGTCACCCAAGTGTCTGGATATCAGTGTGCCATCAGTACAGTTCTGGCACTAGATTGGGTAAGCTAAAATGACCACTTTGGCTGGAACCTTCTTTCATTTTTGAGGTTCTTTTAGTGTTGAAAAGTCCTTCAAGAGTTTGGGCTTTGCAAGTATAAAAGAAAGTTAATTGTTGACGTCTTTATTCTTCATTACCCTGTAGGTAGCAGATGGTTCTAGGCTTGGCCACAGATGGAAGAGATTAGATTTCTACTGTGGTCTACATTTGTATGTTCAGTGTGTACCCATTGCAAGAGACAGACCAGCACACAGGGTGTCTGACTCACTGACTGGCGTGCCTCCTGCTCCCTGTGGTGCTCATCTTGCCCTGAGCCCACAGTATCAGAATGAGCATGGATTGAGACAATTTATCTAGAGAGTCATTTCTGTTTTTTTGTGTGCCTGTAATGCAGAGGTTGGAATCAAGGGTTTCATGTATGCACTCTATGACTGAACTATATCTCTATCCCCGAAGATTACCTTTGTTAAGTGTCTGATAACATGTTTGAGAATCAAATCAGAGTGTTACTTATTGCCTGTAACAATGGAGCCTTGGTGTCATACTCATAATCGTGACATTAGAAACTCCTTTTAATAATAGAATCCTGAAAATAGAGATTTTTAGATGTCCTCTCCTTCTACTATGTCGCCTGTTACAATGCTCATTGTGTCATAATCCTTTCTGTTTTTTTTTTTAATTTTGCCATAAAACTGTCACCCCTAATGGTAGAGAGGACATAAAAGGGACCCTGTGTCTTAACCAAATTTGGATAACTCAGTCACCAGCTTCTTTTTTCCAAGAAGAACGAGGCATAGCAGTTGGAGCGAGGCATGCACTACCTTCCACTCGGCCCTTCCAAAGCAAACAGACCTGAGTGCCCAAGTCTGCTAATGTACCCTTACCGTGGAGGTGTTCAGTTTAAGAATGTGACCCTCATTACTGTGAAAAGAAAAGAGAGTTAAACTGCCCGTATTTTTTCTGTAATATTGAGACTAAAAATAAAAAACCTGGGGAGAGAGAGAGAGAGAGAGAGAGAGAGAGAGAGAGAGAGAGAGAGAGACAGCAGATGCATGAACTCAATTCCAGGGTCATTTTAGAGAGAAGCAGAGACTTATATTCAAGTGCAGCTAGTGAGACAAGTTCTCAATACAGTAGCCATGCCTTCAAATTTAAAAATGCTTAAATTCATATTTGAATCAGAAGTTATTTTAGAGTTTTGTTTTTTGGAAAAAAGTCCCACTCCTGAAGGTCACCCTGAAGCAGAGCGGATTTTGTCACGATCTGACAATAGAGTGGAACATTAGAGCGTTTTATCCAGATGTGGGAGCCACGCGAACGTGAAGGTCAGCACGGATCTCAGTGACATGGTTAATGTAAGCTAGGCCAGTGATGGTGTAGTGACAAGCAAGTTTCACAGCCGGCTGCCTGGGACAGCAAGAGCTGAGACACAGTCCCTAAGCACGCTCATAGGAAAACCCCCGCAGCACACACACCATAACAGACGTGAAAATGTAACAAAAGAGAAATGTTAAGTACCACAATACACTTGTGAGATGCTGCTGCTGGGAACCTAAGGGTTTTGGGGCCCTGGTCTTCACAAGACGTTCAAACCTGGTTCCAGGCGTGGCTGTGGCTAGTGGCAGGGTGACAGAAAAGGCGAGGTCTTGTAGAAGAAGGGATTTGTGGGACAAGGCCTGGAGGAAGGTTAGGATTTTGATAAGAAGAATAGAGATGAGAGATGGGATGAGAGGGAGTAAGTAGAGAAAGGCTTAAAGTTGGGAACCTTCTATGTAGGGGAGCATTGCTATGGACAATGTTGGACAAAACAGCACTGAGTTTGTAGGATTGGGTCTCATTTCACAGTTCGCTAAGGAGCCAAGCAATTGTCTTCAATTAGTCTGGGAATGTTTCTTTGAAACTGCGTATATATGCCTGTTTCAATTATCTGTGGTTACATTAAAAACAACTTTGCCCCCCTCATATTATACATCTCCATGGGCTTAGCTAGGAACTAGAAATTTGCCCTAGCACCCAGCTTGTTACTGGGGGTCTCACCACCTAGTGTTAGGTCCCCTGCATGTTTGGTGCCTATCCTCCTGACAAGCTCTTGAGGTAACAGCTGGGTCTTTCAGGAGGTACTTATCAGGGCCACCTCTGAGGCATTTCTGTGGTTCAGTCTGCAACTCCCACTTCTGCCAATGCAGAACTATACAAAACAGTGGGTGTCTCAGAGACCAATTTTGATTCAACATGAGTAATAACGTTCTTCTGGCTACTCCTATTCAACCGTGCACTTGGACCTGAGCCAGCAAGGCTACTACCAAGGATGAAATAGCAGATGAATAATTGTGACTCAGGGTTTGTGCAAAAACAGACTTTTCTTAGAGACGCTTGGCACTAGAGGGTGGGTTTATGATAACTCAGAGGCAGAGGGCTTTTAAGTTTCCGAATGTAGGGGAGAAAGGCCAGTGTGAGCTCGTGCTGGGAATAGTGTCCTTGGTAACATGGAAAATGCCCATTTCCAACTGGAGAGAGGTGCTCATTTTCATTTAAGAGTGCAAGCAGAGAGAAAAAAGCAGTGTCTCAATCACTCTTTAGCTGCTGCTTTAGAAATGTTTCCAGCCTGTGTGGTATTTACATATTCTAGATAGAACAAGAAAGAATGAATATGTCAGATTCTTACCACTGAGTAATGCTGGTAATCAGCCTGACAACCGCTGCTGGCTTAACATTTTCATTAGCAGCTGTGGAAGCATGTGTTTCTCCTTCTTTTGCATTATCCTTGCAAGTTAATTTACACTGGGCCTTATCCCCTGCTTTACGGCATTCATGTGTTAGCTGCCAGGAAAGTCAATGCCAGCCCTGTTAAAAAAATGATGCTATATAGATCACAATGAAGATATTCTAACCTACCATTTCCCATTTGAATTTGGAATCACAGTATAATTGATTTTCCTTATTGCAAAGATGTAACTAATCAATCACAGCCAAAGTAACAAGAAAAATCAGGAGTCTAGAAGTGAAACTCTGGGAATTGATTTATCTTCAGGGCAAGAGTCAATTTCTTTCCGTTTTGGGCCTGGAAATGCATGGCTTTTGTTTTCTGGATATGATATTCTATATGGGTGCCTGCAGAGTTGTGGTGGCCAGACAATTCTAGGTGTCGATGGTGTTATTGAGAGTTCAAGGCTAAGTTTACAAACATTTCTGAATGGCTAGGTTGATTAAATTGATTGATCAGCATATATTTTAGGTTTTTATAATGCTTTTATTTTGATAGCTCTATGTAATCTTCTAAAATGGTTAATATGAAATGAAAATACTCATCATGTAAAAGAAATCTACCGGAATAGATAGGAAACAATTATCTGCTTTCTTTTGGCGTTAAAATGTCTATCATTTATATGTGATTTACATGGTACGGGGAAATTGCCATTGTCATTGTATTACCTGAAAGATAAAGATACTCAAAATTAACAGTCTATATGACTTTCTTTAGGTGATTGTATACTTTACTGCTCATGAAGTTTTGAGAGTAGTGAATTATTAAATTCGCATTTGCTTCCTAAGGATCGGTCACACTGCCAATAAAATGTTATAAATGGTATATTAATGCTGATGAAAATAATTTCTTGTTATGTGCTGCCCGTCTTTATCTCATGTAATTTTCAAAATAATACTGTGAAATATATGCTATAATAACTTCCCCATTTGCAAATGAAAATGAAGTCTTATATAGTATAACTCCCCAGGTCACGGTGCTGAAAGGTGAATTTTAAAAACTCTAAAATGACAAATTTGACAAAAGTTTATTTTAAGAAGGAAAAGGTTCTAGAATCAGGCAACATCTCAGACTGAAACTGATTTGGAAAGTTCTGATCCAGAGCTCTAGTAGGTCATATGTATAGCCGGAGACAAGAAGGTAACATAAAATCAACCTGATTGGTTGTAGCCACAGCATTTGCTTCACATGGGCCTGGGGTAGGGAGGCACTTGCCTTATATAGACACAGTCTAACAGTTGGTAGCCTGTGACTACCTGTAGCTCTCTACTGCTGTGATTATCCCAAACATAGCTCTCTCTTATAAAATGTATTCTTGGGTTAGTCTGTAGTTTGTTTAGTAAAAAGGCAGTACCTTAGGTTTCTGTTTGCTTAGTGCAAAGACAGACTTTGAGTCAAATTTTATCACCCAAGTATGGAAACAGACTTAGGCCAAAGTTATCAAAGCCATACGTGTTTTGAGCCTAACAGTCACAAATGCAGGTGTGCTCTCTATCGTCAAACCATGCTTTTAATCAGTGTACCTCACTGAGCAGCCCAGAGGAATCAGCCAATTAAAAAAAAAATTAGTTGACAAAGATTGGTTGAAGTTTTACAAAAGCAGCTATATTTTATTTTTAGTTTTACCTTGCACTATATTTTATTTTTGTTGCTTCTGAGTTTTACTCTTGAGGTATAATAATTTCAAATGTCAAACATGGGTTGCAGGCTCTTAGGGTATCCTTCAGATAAAATATCTTAGATCGTGATTGTGCAACTCAGCGGCTATGTTCGGTTTTGCAGTAAATCAAACGGAGGCTTCCAGCATTGGCTAAGCGCATGACACTGAGCTAAGCAGGTTACTTCATTTGATCTTCACAAGCACTGTGCGAGCCTGCGGTTAAGGTAGCCATTTTTTATTTTCAGCTGAGGCAATAGTCTTAGAGAGGCTGAAAGCCTTAGCAAAAGCCATGCATGCTGTGAGCCATGTCGTTGGGATTCTAACCTAGGTCCTTGTCTTACAGAGAGATTTATTGTCCCCTGAAAAGTGAAGGAAATAAACCAGCTTCCAAACTATGCAGACTCTCTCTTTGTTGTGATGTTTCATTCCTCAGAGTAGGTTAGATGTCGTCAGTATAAGGTCTAATTCAGAATCTGCTGCAAAGTTTGAAAAACTTCACTGGTGTGTTATCTCAAGAACTGCCAATCTAATCACCACAGCCTTTGTCTAGGAAACAGACATCAGTGGCACGAAGTGTTCAGATTTCTACTTTGTGTTATCTTGGTAGACACACAGCTGCAAATCAGTAGCTGCAGACCGCCACATTTAGTGATTCACAACATTCCCTTCATAGGAGAGCGAAAGCTCAGCAAACCGATGGTGGAGACTCTAGTCAGCACATTTTATCTCTAAAGATTTCAGAAGTTGGAATGTAAAACTATTTCTGAAAGATGAATAGCTGGGCGATCCCAGTGTCTCACATTCCTGGGCACAGCGAGTCCTCTTTTGTCACTTCAGTTAAGGAAAGCTTTGATAATTTGTGTAATTGTTCAATGTGTGGCTCATTTGTGGCATTTGGGATTTTTTTGATTTGGCTGTAGAAAGTCCTAATTTCTCTTAGGGCCTATGTCCGGGAACAGTTGTGGCCCAGTTTCTTATGACACTTGCGCCTGTCTGTTCTGATTTTGATGCAAAGCTTTGGATGAGTCCAGGATCCCTGAGACCACTGTGAAATGGTCGTCAGTCTAAATGGCACTGTGTGCTGGGAATTATGTTTCTTTGTCCTGCTCGCGGTCAGGTAATCAGGAACTTTTTACCCGACTCCCACGTTGCGTTCCTCTGGATTCCAATCAGCCTTCTTGGTCCTTCGAGCTCCCCTGTGCGCCATGTGCACCAGTCTCCTCCTCAGCTCACTGCTTGTGCACAGCTGGGACACGCCTCGCTTCTCCTCATACCTGCCTCTGTGCCTCCTACAGCCTCTCTGCCAGGCTCTTGGGATGGAGCATGCTGTCCTCCATCTTCACCTGCAGATTCTCTGTAGACCAAGAGAGGACCTTCTGTTTGCACATGGAGAGTGTTACCCCCAATTCCAACACCCCTTGACACCGCGAGGTAGCATGGCGTAGGGTGGCCCACAAGGACGGGCTTTGACTGAAATACTGGCTCCAACATCTATGTGCTCACTTTGCTTTCCTCCCCTGGGCAAGCCTCAGCTTCCCTGCCTGTAGAATGAGGTGGTGCAGAGTTGTTACAAAGTCAGAGTCAGTGGGGGAACACCACATGCGGAGTGCCTGGCATGAAAATCTTTTAATGACTGCTTGCATCTATATCTTTCAATAAACTACTTAAACAGTGGAAAGCAAAATGCAGTTTAGTTTTTGTTTTAGTGTTTTTTCAAAAAAATTTATTGTAGTAAAAAATTTACATAAAAATTTAACATTGTTTTTGTATACACATGAATTTCAAAATCTGTGACACATGCAAAATGTAGTTTAGACATTCTTCAGTCTTCAGGACAGTTGGAGAGATTAGAAACAAGGAAGTCAGGCTTGAGTTCTCTTGTACCAGCCCCTGCGCTCTAGAGAATGCTCAGCAGGTTCTGACAAAGGCTTACCTTCCTTAAGGATTTTAGAGGTAGATCCAACAAGGAGGTCAAAACTCACTCTCTGGTCCTACATCTGGAGTTGTAGCCAGGAAGTTTCAAGGAAATCTTTGGAACCTATCGGGAGGGGCTGACAAATTTTGAAGGTTTATTATGTATCAAAATCACTTTACAAATGACATTTGTGAAGTCCTGACTCTCGAATCATCTAAAAATAGACTGGACAAACCCTTGGGAGTGAGCTGTGCTGACAGGAAAGTGAGCAAGGTGACCTCATGACTTTTCCACTGCTAATTTTTGTGAGTCTATGGAAAGATCTATTTCTTCTTTGTATTTTCAAATGGATTTTTTTCCTTATCCTTCTTGGCATTTCCCCCCTCAGATATATTTATAGATTCTACTGACAAAACTTAAAATGATAACAAAAGTGCCATTTCATACCTTATTAAGTTTAGTCCTTTTTAAATCCTCTCTTGCAAATTTCCCTCCTTGCAAAGTGAAGCTGTCCCATTAATGTTGCCTTATGTCCATTGCTATTTTTAAATTACATTTACAGCAGAGTTGATCTACTTTTGGTGAGGAATTTAATTTCCATCGGCAGGCCAACTAGTGACCCCAAACTGTGAATATAGCTGAAAATTAGGAAGCATCTTTCATTTTAAGTGGTTCCCAGAGATATAAACTGACTCGAATGCGGAAGGAAAACTTTGAGGTAGAATGATTAAACATGCTGCGTGGCCAAACAATGCCCTCAGAACGCAGTGCCAGGGGACACTGAAGGGTTGTGGAAGGGAGTACTAGTTGCAGAAGAGCAAAAGCGAGATCTCTTGGGCAGGGAGACCAACAGAGGTCAAGGTTTGGAATGAGGCTCATGGTGTGACAAGCGGAGGAAGCAAAGGACTAAGAATTTAGTCATTTGGAAGATTAGAGTGAGGAATGTTTTAGGAAGGTAACTTGCAGGGGCAGATCTCAGAGTTGTTAGAGGGGCCCAGGAAGAAGCTGGCTAACTGGCTATGGCCTTGGCAGTGTGAAAGGTTTTTGGTAGTAAGAAGTCACTTCAGTTTAGCCCTGGAGGTGCTACTGTCCCTGTGGGAGAACACTGGGGAGGAATGTTATGGAGGGAGACTTAGAGGAAGGGAGGCAATTGCTGACTTCATCGCAGTTCCTGGAAGGGCCCTGCTTTGATTTCCATATACTTTGATCTTTCAGTTTATCTTCAGATACTGGAACCTATATCTGGGAAGGAAATCAAAAGAAAATTAAATGGACATTCTTAGAATGGGAGTTATTGAAAGACACTTGGCGAGGTACTTGGCAGATGCTTCTGGTTGAAATGTCACAGTCACAGTTATCTCTTCAGACAATAAGAAGGTTAGGGCAGGTTAAGTCACTCATCCAAGTGCCTCTTTAGGTTTATTTCCATGTCTATCTGATCACCATTTCCCCTTCTTCTCACTCTCCTCCGCTACTTCCTTTAAATGCCTACACCTGGCCTCTAGTAACTGGACCTGCCATTCATCAGACCTTCAGTATGTTAGGGGTTATTGAGTTTTTGCTGTCTGTCTGTCTCTCTCTCCACCTAACCTCATAAAGATCCACAATTTTATTTTAAGGAGTGTCTCAATTGACTCTATAGAGTTATTGTATTAGATTATAAAGTCATCGGCATATTTTTTTCTTCTCATGAAGTAGAATAAAATCCTAAATTTGAAAATTTTGGATAGTTTTGGGAGAGGGGAGAGTTAAACAAGAATTCATATATTTTATTTTATTTTTAAAGTTCAAACTCCCAAACTCTTAAGATATAATGCCTTTTAAGAAATTTGTGAAATCAAGAGATTGCCCAGATTTTCTAAGACACCAGGAAAGAAAAATATTGTATGTCTTATTCATAAGTTAGTGCCTCAGGCCCAATTTCAACAGATTCACCTGCCTGAGGCTTGTTTTCCTGAACAAGGACAGCCTTTTCTTTGCCACTGAACTCTTTCTTTTGTTATTCTTGACCACTAAGGCATTAATTCTGTACCTTGGCCAGCCCTCTCATCTGTTTTCCACCTGCATATTTTAAGGTGTTGCCTAGTCACCTCTTGTCACTGGACACAGTACACAAATCCACAACTTAAGGAGGAGAGGTTTATTTTACTTCAGAATTTCAGAGTTTGTATGGTTGGCTGGATCTAAGCCAGGAAGTGTGGTGCAGAATGGCCTGGCAGATGACAGCTTCTAATCCCAGCATTGCCAGAAAGCAAAGAGGAAAGGGAATAGCTGGCGGCAAGAATATACCCTTAAAAAAAAGAATATAGCTTTCTAGGCCATGGCCCCCCGTGACTGATTTCTCCAGCCAGGCCCACATTCTAACAGCACACAGCATCACTAATGGGCTGATCCACTGATGAGAACATGCCTCCCATATGATCCAATCACCTTCCAAACACACAAGGTTTTTAGGGGACATTTTAGATTTAAATCATAACAAATATCTACATGACATCTATAAATGGAACTCCAGAGGTGAAAATTTGACACTTCTGTCATTTTTATTACATCACTACTGAAATACGACTTTTCTCAGTTTATGTATTCTAATGTTTTTTTAGTTCTTAATGTAATAATTTCAGCCACTTCCAGTCTCCAATGTTACCGAAATGGACTTGCTTAATATAAATGACCTGAAGTCTCAGATAGGTACCCAATGTGACCCTAAAATTGTATACATTTCCTTAATCAGTTTTTTCTCTGAGATGATTTCTTCCCTTTGTCTTCAAATCTCCTAAACTTTCTCTGCTTTTTTGATAATTTGACTAAAATACCTGCATCAGGCTTTTGCCTTCTTCTGCCAGTTGGAAGTGTCCTTTCCAGGTCCTATCTTAGGCCAACTCTGCAGCGATGTTCAGGGACGATTCTTTCCTCACCTTCTTAATGGTTTCCTGCAGTATCATCTTTATCTGTCTTGTATCACCTCTTTATCTTTCATTATTCTGCCAAGAATTACAAATACAGCTTAACATCAATTATTTTAAAGAAAACCCTCCTTTGGTCCCATATCTTCCATCTGGTATTGTACTACCACTCTCTTCCCTTTCTCAGAAACATTCCATGATTGCAACTTTCCACTTCACCCATTCCTTATTCTCTCCTCAGCATTTTTCTCCTAACTGTTCACCAGTCTACTATCATGGCTATTGGTAAGATCACCAGTGACTTCTATCTTGCCACAAGTAGTGATTTATCCTTAGAGGTGCTCATCTAACTCAGCTATTTCTTTCCTTAAGGCACCCCTCTCCTGAAGGCTTTTAGGACCTTTGTTTCCCAGGTTTTTCTTCTACCTTTCTGGCCACACTTGGTCTTATGGAAGTTCTTCTCTGTAAGACTTTGAAAAGCCAAAGCTCTCTTCTATTTTCAAATGATCTTTCTAGAAAATTTTCTTTAGTTTCGTGGACTTTCCCCAACCACAGTCCTATGGTTTTAAGCAACACCTATAAGCTCATTATACTGAAAATCTTATCTTCACCTGTGGCCTGTAGGCTGAGTTTCAGATTCAGATGGACAGTGACCTGCTTTGTACTTTCCTTTTGAAATCTCACAGGTATCTCATATGTAACCTAAACCAAACATAATTCTAGGAACTGGCTTCCAACTACTCCCCCCTCTGAAAGTCTTCCCCACACCAAGATACAGTCGTGCCATCCACCAGGCCCACACCTAGAGGTCAAATTTATTATCTTTGTCTTATAGTTCACAATAGTAAGTCTCAAATAATCCTGCTAATATACCCAAAATATTTCACCGTGAGTCCACTTCATTTCCCTGGTTTCATACTGTTCTAAAAACCATTAAGATTTCTGTTTCAGTTACTTCAGAGACTACCTGAAGAGGTCCTGCCTCTATTCTTGATATTCCAACCTTTATTTTCCTCATAGCAAACGGGGGACTTCCCTGAAATGTAGATTACTGTACCTCAACAGAATAGAAGCAAAACTCCTGACTATGGCCTGGAATGCCCTAAACAATCTGCTCTTTCTATTCTTCCAACATGTTTCCTTACTCTTCATCTTGCTAATATTTTCCAGCCACACTGGCCTTTTTTCAACCTTTTACATATCCCCATTTCTGTCTCCGAGCCTTAACACATGCTGTTCCTTCCGTTTGAAATACATTTCTTCTATTACCTTTGAATAGTTTTCTTTCCTTCAGATGTAAGCTTCACCTTAAAGATGTTTCTTAGTGAAGACACCCCCTATACACTGACTGATCCTCACCACGTCTCCAAAATCATCCGTTTTGTTTTTTTTCAAATCACATCTGCACCCAGAATTCTTGTTTACTGCTTTGCTTATTGCTGCTGTTTATAGTCAGTCATCTAGATTTTACAGCACAAGACATCATTCCAGACTTGGTGACTTCTCCAAGCATTTATTGGATGCGAAATTCTTTGAGTAAACCAATTGAACTGGGACCAACTGGGCTAATTTCCAGTGTTAGCTTGGTTTGCTCACACCTTGGAGGTCAGGTTGTAGCTCTGCTTTTGGAGATTACTGGCTGTCAGCTGGGTGACCGGGGCTATAGGACCAGGTTTCCTTCATCATCCAGCAGGCCAGCTAGGGCTTACTCACATGGTGGGTAACAGGATCCTGGGAGAACTGAAGTGAGCCATTTCTCTTGAAATTTGTTCTTGGTGCTAGTGTAGTATTTCTTCTACTTGATTGGTCAAAGTAGCTCAAATCAAGAAAGGAACGGTGTGAGCCTTCTGCTTTGTGGGGAAAAATATAGATGACATTGTGAAGGGCTGTGGACATAGGGAGGGAAGAATTGTAATCACTTTTGCAAACAACCCTTCTCACTGGTGCACACTTGCAATTCATTCTGTAGTCGAAGTTGGGAAATTACCTTAGGAATCCTTGTAGGACAAAGGATATGTCTTCCCGTGAGTGCTGAGCAGTTCGCATACCTTCTTGTCCTTTCTTTCCATTAAGGGCATAGACATTTGGAAAGTTTGAAAGTAAGCAAGTTGAGATGGCTGGCTTCTTGCAAGATCGATTTTTTGCTTAGGGTGACAGCTGAGGTGGCTATGGCAGATTGGTCTTTTTGTCGTACTATTGTGGTCCTCATTGGAAAGTGGCAAGGGTGCAGGCCATAGTGTCTATTGACTTCACTGCAAGGTGCTTGTGACATCTTATAAGCCCAGTTTTATAAAAGGTTTTGTTCTGAGAGTATTAAATTTGAAACTTATTCTTTCAGTCCTCTCAATAATCCTGTGAATGGCTCAATATTCTCTAATAAACTCCTTTGTGTAATCCTCCAGGGTCAGATTTGGTTGCTTGCCGTGAAGAGCTCTGTTTTCAGCAACTGGTATCAAGAACAGAGTTCATTTTACTCATACAACAAGTAGAGTTAGGTTGCTGCCAAATTAGTCCAGCTGCTCACACAACGGTCAAGGACTCTCTTGATTTACCTACATGGAGAGACTCAGTGCGTTAACTTTTAATTTTCATGTTTGTTGTCCCTGAGTAGCTTCAGGTATTGCTTCCATGTTCCATCCAGGAGGAGAGAAATCAGGCAGATCTAACTGTCTTTTCCTTTTTTTTTTTTTTTAATCAAGAAGGCAAAAGATTCTAAAAAGTGATCTTGGAGACCACATCTTGCAATGTCTTGGCCTACTTGATGTAGTGGTGGGTGAGGACTTGGTTCTCTCTCTCTCTCTCTCTCTCTCTCTCTCTCTCTCTCTCTGTTTCTCCCTTTCTCTAATACCCCAGACCTTCATACGGGGGTCCATCCCTAACCCTACATTTATTTTTAATTTTGAGGTAGAGTCTTGCTAAGTTTCCCAGGGTGGGCTTGAACTTAAGATCCTCCTGTCTTAATCTCCCAGGGTTTTCAGACTATAGGTGTGCACAACCACACCTTGTAAAGTGCTTGTTTCTCTGACATCAGTGCGGAAGATGCCTTACGAAGGGAGAAGGCCTGAAGGTGTGTGTCGCATCGGTGACGAGTGGCTCTCCCCACAGCGTTGGTTCCTCCCGTTAGAATGATGGGTTCCAGGAGGGGGACGATGCTTTAGTCATAACTGTCTTTTCTTGGTCAACAATTAGGATTGGTAAATCTGTACCTCTAACACGCACTAGCTGACTGGCTGACCTTTACTCCTCTATCCATGTCTGGGGATTCTTTCTTCAAAATATGTCTTTTATTTCAGGGCACAGAAGCTTTTTAAAGACGTGTCTTCATCTCATCCCTCTCACCAGTCTTCAGCACCTTCTGTCTGCATTGCCTTAAGTGTGAGTATATTGTCTTAATTTCATTTTCATCATGTCCTTCTCTTTCTCAAAACTCCCTTTTACCTGTAGCATGCTGTGGTCAACCCCAGTCTCTCAACTCCTTGCTTGAGTCGCCTCCCTACCTCAACAGTGTAATTGATAATCACTCGTAAGTCCAGCTAATCTTGGAGCCATCTGGTACACACTGCTGCATCCAGTGTGTGCAGGAGCAGACTCTCTAGGATAAAGAAAAGGCTGTACTGGGAAGAAAATAAACGAGACCAGTATGGAAAAGACCTTCGTCGGAGATAACGAACAGCCGGTCTGCTCTGTTGAGAAGAATAAAGCCAAGTACCCCTTGCCATGAACTTGTGCTGAGTCTGCAGTCTACCTCATTGGTAGAACTCATATTAGGTAGATGGTCTGACTGAGTTCCAGTGGGGCTGGACTAGCTCAGCCTTAATTCATGGGTGCTTTCAGCAGCCTTTTTGTCCCAGAGGAGAAATGGAGAATCAGGATCAGGATTAGTGGGTCATCATGCAGATGGGTCCACAGGGCAGAAATTGTAGAGGTAGGCCCATGGTCAGGGAGATGCCGGTATCCAGGAGCTCGCTATTCTGTCCAGCAGGAACCAAGAGAGTTCTAAACGCTGGAGAGTTTGTGATGCTAGATAGTCAGACTGGGCTGTCTTTGGTCTGAGGCCAAAGAGGCCGTGTTCCTTTGTAGGACCTCATCGTTGGTGGCTGCTCTCTGTTGGATCAGGCAGGCACTGGTTCATCTTCATTTCTCTAATTTTAAATGTATCTGTTTTCTTCTTTGTTAGAAATACATTCTTTGCTGTTATGCTGAGAAGGAGGTTTTTAAAAAACAGTGAGGGCAATTATAATATATCTCAATTTGTTTGATGAAAAATAATTTAAACTACTTTTTACATCAAAATACAGTTGACATAGATAAAACTGGCAATTTGTTTTCAGAAAAGACTAAGACATAAATTCCGAATTTTGACTAAAATTTCAGCGTCAAATTATGTATTAATTGCCCACTCATTAGGAGCACTGAGGCAGAAGAACATGAGAGGCAGAAAATTCTGAGGCGAATGAAGATCCGCTGGAGACATTGCAGTTGATACGAAAGTTTCTCAGTGCAGATACATGTTTTAGGAAGTAGAACCGGGATTTCGGGATTTAGCAATTCCCACTTTTCATATTAATGTAAAAGACCACCTTTGAGATTTTTAAAAATATTCTTTTAACAGGAACTCTTAGTGGTAAGGATTAGAATAAATCTATTGTTGGAGAAACTATCTAACATCTTTCTAATGTAAAAATGTCAAACCAGTCTAAGATAATTTTAAGGTGTTTCTGTTACTTGAAAAAATAACCTCGAGGCTGGAGGAATAGCACAATGGTTAAAGTACTTGCTTAGCACGCACAAATCCCTGGGTTGGATTCTCCAGAGCTGCATAAATTGGGGGCGATGGCATATGCCTGTAATTCCCGCACTCAGCAGGCTGAGTTAGGAGGATTACCATGGGTTGGTGGCCATCCTGGGCTACATAGTGAATTAGGGACCAGCCTGAAATACAAAGAGACCCTGCCTCAAAAAAACCCCTTGAAATAAAAAATTTCTTCTCCATAGCATATTTTTATTCTAGAATGTCTGTTTTCTCTAAGAAGAATCCTGTTTAAGTTTGGGTTCAAAAGACAGAATTTATAGGTCTTAGCCCAAAGGGGTTATTAGAAAGGCTTACAAGTCCAATGATAGAGGTGGTCCAAGAAGGCTGCTCAGCCAAGCACTAGATCTCAGGTGAAGATCATAGAATCTGCTGTAGATCTCAGCTGAAGATCGGCGAATGAAGGTTAATGGCGACTGAAGGGCAGCAACAGACAGGCACAAGTCGAGACAGGAACGAATTTGTGCTGACGATCGATCTGCTGCACCTGTAGACAATTGCGAAGGCCAGAGCTTTCCCAGAGGAAGAGCCCGGGCAATTGTCCCTCTTCCTCCCTTTTACACCGTTGGAGTTCCAGTTGGCCCTCCCACATCTGGGAGGGTGCTCCTCTCTCATTGGCCAGCCCACAAATGACTCACACTCCAGTCCTGACAAGTTCTTAAGCCCCAGTCTAGGGTGGTTAATAAATCCCAATACCAGCGGAAGTGTGGGTCTTACTTTCATCAAGTTGACATGATCAATGGACACAGATCCTCTAAAATCTTACACTAATACCTCAATCTAATTGTCTGGATAGAATGAGACTTTCTAGTGTCATCTCTTCATAGCAAATTGGAATCTTCTAGCATCTAAATATTTCCCTGTACTGGTGTGCTAGGAATAGCCAGAGAAGATTTATCCAAAATCATTCTTTACATTGATTATTTTCACTAGTTTGTTTGAAATCTCAAGGAGTTGTATTAATTTAAAAAACTTCAGTGGAAGCTCTACCTACCTGTGTATGCTAAATAGAAGACTTGCTTTATTGTTCTGCTATATTTAGAAACTTTCTTGTAGATTGACTTATTCCTTAAACTTAGCTTGGTTATGTTTTGAAAATAGCTATGATTTTGGCATTTATTTATTATTTCAACTTAACTCAAACTATCTTGTTCATTATAGGTCTTTTTCGCATCAGTTGTTTATCTAAAATTTCCAGTTTGTTTCATTGCACAAATGACAATATCCACCTTTTCCCTCTTGTTTGTTTCAGAGCTAGGCCAACACACAAACTACCTACCTCTTGTCTTTGAACATGTCACAAGTCTTCTCTGTCTCCCCATGTCTAGTGTCATGTCAATAGTTACGTTTTGGACATCACCACCTGAGTGACTTTCTATGACCTTAAACTATTTTAAAAATGGAATCTACCCGAGTTCTGATTTAGCATTCTCTCCCTCTTCTCTATTTTTGGTGGTGACATCATAGTTTTTCCAGGCTTTTGAAATGTGGGTTATGAATGTAAACAGGGACATAGCAAGAATTCAAAAAAGCCAACATGAGATAGAAATGCTACTGAAAAGTGGGTAAGAGGCTTCACTATTTTCTGATAGCATGACTTTCATAAATTAATATTCCCTTCTCAACCCCAGTTTTGCTACCTGGAAAAATAAGGATAATAATGATTAACAACTTCTGGAGTTGGTGTGGGGATTAAATTAAATATTTCAATAAATCATGAAGCATGGTGCCTGGCACAAGTAAGTGGCTAATACATTTAAGAGATAATCATTATTATTATTGCTCAGTTGGATGACTAGGCAAAAAACTGCTTTTTTATGGAACTGGATATCAGTTTGCCTTCACTCTGTTTATATTTTAAAATCAGGAACAGAAGACTTCTACAGAACTCAGAACTCTGAGTTCCTTGCCATTTAGTTCCTATGTATTTTTCATTAGCAATTCTTTCTAGATAAAGGATTATGCCTGTTGTGCTGTATGGAGCACACCAAAAATTCTCATGATTTCTTGATTAACAGGATTATTTACAAAAACCAAGTACTCATTGATTGGTGGACAGATAATTAAAATGTATTTAGTCATATAGCAGAATACTACTTAGCACGAAAAAAGAACAATATATACTAAAACATTATTGATATTTAACAATGCTAGGCTAAATGAACAAACACAAACACAAAAAACTTTCCATCATGTGATTTCATTCATATGAAATGCTCAGAATATGTAAGTCTACATGGATAAAAAGTACATTAGCTGTTATTTGGCCTGTGGGAGGATGTGAGAAATAGCTACAACTGGGGACAAAGAGTCCTTTTGGATTGCTGGAAATACATGTGTATAGGTAAAGATGCAGAATTGTTTGAACCTCATGAAGGTCTTGCTTGGATGTTTCCTTGTTCAGCTTACCTGCTCCTTTGCGCACATGATCCACAACTCTAAAAACTACTAATTGGCTTTTCATTTCTATAATTATGTAATTTCAAGAATGTTATAGAAACAAATTATATATAAGATCATTTATACTTGATGCAATTGTTAATAATTATGATTGTGTCTGCCATATTATATTCTCTTTGTTAGTTTTTTTCTTTTATGCCTTCCTGTGGAAAGATTGAACAGATTTTATAATTCCATTTTTATTAATCTATAGTTTTAATGTATATCCCTTATATATATTTTATTGGTTGCACTAGGCATTATGCACAGCTGTTAATTGGCTGCTATGGACATTTTACCAGTTTTTGTGTGTATGTGTGCTTGTGGTACTGGGGATCGAGCCCAAGGTCTCTGCATTGGGTTACATCCTCAGGCCTTTTTTCTGTTTTTCTGCTTTCAGAAAGGATAACCCAATCCATGCTGAACTTGAACTTGCATGATGACACGTGGACCTCCCAGAGTCCAGATGCCATGTCTAACTCATTTTACAAGTTTAAGTCCAGAAACCTTACCTCCATAAGTCACTTTATCATCCCTTATTTGTAATCATTTTAACATTTCGTTTATAAATATGAGAACCACATAGGACAGTATTATACTTTTTACTTGAACTAACACCTATTATTTAGTAAATTCAGAAAGACAGTTTATTGCATTAATTCATGTTTTGTCCTTTCTGTTCTTCTTTCCTCTTTTTTAATGTTTTGGCAATCTTTCTTTTGTAGTTTTCTACTAAATCACTTCCATTAGCCATTCTTTTGGAATAAGTCTGCTTGTGACAAATTACCTTTGTTTTTCTTCCGCACGTGTCTTAGTTACTCCTTACTCCCCAACCGTGGTTTCTCTGGCTGTAGAACTTTGGTGAATAAGTTAATTTTTTTTTAATTTCAGCTATTGAAAAATGGTGGCAACATTCTATGGCCTACCTGGTTTCTCCTCATGGGAAATTTGTTGTTATTCACATTGGTTTCCTCTACAGGTAGCCTGTGATTTCTCCCTGGCTACTTTTACAATTTTATCATTGTCTTTAGTTTTCTGAAGTTTGGTTATGTTGTATTTTGGTGTGAATTTCTTTGGATTTATTGTTTTTGGGATTTGTTCAGTGTCCTCATTATGTTTCTGGACAAATTTGGAAACTTTTAAGTCATTATGCATGGGGATATTTTTTTCAGGTACACATACTTCCTTTTTTCCTTGTGACGTTTTAAAAATTATAGTCACACAGCTCCCTGAGATTCTGTTCAATTTTTTTTCAAATCTATTCTCTCTCTTTTGCTCAGATGAAGTAATTTTCTAGTGTTATACCTTAAATTTATTTTTTTCCTGTCTTCTCTTTTGGCTGGTGAGCCCATTCATCGCATTCTTAAATTTTGGTAATTGCATTTTTAAATTCTAAGATTTCGATTTGGTTCTTTTACATGTCTTCTACTTCGTTGTTAAAACCGTTTTTTTCACTTGTTTCAATTCTGCGTTTCTGTTGAAGTATTTTTAGGATGGGTGCTTTAAAACGCTTGCCAGATAATTCAAACCTTTGTGTTATGCTCATGTCGGTATTTGTTGATTGTCTTTTGTCATTGACTTTTTTTGGTACCGTATTATGAGAACCAGGTCCTTGTATGTTAAGAGGACTCCTTGGGCTTTATGCTTATAGGGAGGAGGAAGTGTGTCTGTTTACTGCCAGGTTTCCACCTTGTCTTGTGTGCCCCTCTGGAGGAGGAGCTCCATTACTAATGGGCAGGGAGAGGTGTACTCAATCTCCGTTCTTAACTGGGGTTATGGGAGTGTGTTGTATACAGTGAGAGATACTTAGAAAAGTATAGCCCCTTCCTTGTCTTTGATATAAGCTCTCTTAAAAGTGTCCTCAAAATCTTCTCTAGTTTAACTTCCTTCAGCACTGAAATAGAACCAATAGACATGAATTACTTATCTGACATAGCTTAAAAGATTCACAGTAAAATTAACAGAGCTGTTTCATTTATCTTTCTTTTTCTTGTATTTTTGTTTTCTCTTTTGAAACAGAGTCTTACTCTGTAGCCCAGGTTGAGCCTGAACTCATCGGTGTAGCCCGGGCTGGCCTTTGACTCAGGACAATCTGCTTGCTTCAGCTTCCTGAGAGCTGGGATTACAGGTGTGCGCCACCACGCCCAGCTTTATGTGGTGCTGGGGAATTGAACTCAGGGCCTTGTGCGTGCAGGGCAAGCAGTTTAGCTACTGTGCCATTCCTCTAGCCCCTGTTTTATTTATCTTTAACCACTTTAGAGCATATCTAACTTGAAACTTTTCAAATTTAATTAATTAATTAATTTGGAGCTGTCGGTCATGCTTGTTGCTACCCTATAAACAGAAATTTCTTAATTGATACCATTAGCCATGTATTTGTTTGGACCGTGTGGACAGTGAGATTTTTAAATAGTGGTTTGTGTCAGGTTAAGCACTATTGTTCCTCTTACTTATTCCTGTCTCTCACTCTTTGTCCTGTCTTTTAATTTTGAGATAGGGTCTTGCTGTGTTGTCCAGGATGGCCTCCAGTTTGCAGACCTCCTGCCCCGGCCTACCCAGTCACTGAGATGACAGACCTGTGCACTGTTCATGACGCTTGCCTTGGTTTTGTTGCCCAGAGCTGAGGCAGAGAGCCCAGCAAGAACCCTGGTTACACGAGGCGGCTTCTTCTCCTTTAAATCAGATTACACCACAGGCAGCCGTTGCAGGGACTGGGTACCATCTGGGCCCAGCTGAGCGAGTCCTGACACATGCTCTGATGCTGCTGTGATTACGCAGCAATGGGAGAGTGCTGGGGTTGCAGAACCTTTGAGAGACCTCACTGCATTGTTCTGATGAGCAGCCACGTAATTTACACTTACAGCCTCAGTCTTTAGAGTAATACTGATGAAGTCATGAGGAGGCGTGTCTAAGTGAATAATAATGAAAAGGCCCAGGTCTCCTCTTCCCCCTTTTAAAAATGATATAAGATAGTATCTTGGTACTATGTATCAGCAACACCGGGGCTACATACAGGCCTGAAGTCCCAGCACTTTGGGAGACGGAAGCAGAAGAATCATTAAGTTCAAGATCAACCTGGGCAACATAAAAATTTATTGAGATCCTGTTTCAAATAAACTAATTAAAAAGGGGCTGGAGAGGTAGCTTAGAGCAATGACCCTGTGTTCAATTCCCAGGATAAAAAGAGGAACAAATCACTTACCAAAATGATAAAATGTCAAACTATTTAATTTTAGCAGCTTGATGACTTTCTCACTTTATCATAAATAAATGCTGATTTAAGGCTGTCTTTGAGCGAATGGCTTGTGAACTGTGATGTGTTTTCTCCAGAGTGACAAGACAAGAGAGATAACATAATAAAGCTCTAGACGGGAAGATTTCACAGCTTCAGAGCACATAGGAACTGCTTTGTTCCTGGCTGTGGTCCTCTTAAGGTGAGTTCAGTCTGATGATTAGTGTCACTTTGGATTAAGTTAATTGGTTGTCCTCAATCCCTGGGTGGACAAGCTAAGAATAAATCCAAAGACATTAGTTTCTTTGCATGAAATGAACTGGTTGCATTCCAAGTCATATTTATGGGAACTATTCAAGCAACTTAAGCATTTTTATAAAAGAAGTCTCAGGTTCTGGTAAGTAAAAATGTTTATAAAATCTTTACTTTGAAAATAATTTGTTCTCCTAGTTTAACCTTCTCATTTTACATCTAGATTGCATGTCTGTGCTGTATACTTAATCATCAGAAAAAATAGCTGTTAGTAATGATTATTGTCTTTCTTAAAATGCCAGTGGCCTTTGTCATAGGCTGAAACAAAGTAGCAGAGAACTTAGTGTCAGAGAATCAAGTTTCTCTGGTTATGAAAACACGGAGAAAGATTCTAAAATTATAAATCACTGTATACTCCTTGTAAACGTCTGTGTAGTACATCAAAAAAGGAGGAAGCAGCACGAAACTCAGTGTGCTCTGCCTACCATGGTGAATAACTTGTGTACACGTCTTTTCTGAGCCTTCCTCCTATCAACACCATGCAATGGAGTTAGAAAAGTTTATGAATTTTTTCTTATAACATCAAATCTCTGAATTGCAACAAGAGTGAACACTCTGAACAGCTCAGTTTTCTGTTTTGCTTTCTACTTCATTGTTTCTGAATTGCCAGAATTCCTACCATGTGGTAGAAAACTAAATGTAAGATTATAGTTAGTGAAGCAACAAATGCGTCTTCTAGGTCTGTCTTCTGTTTTGTCAAATCAACAGGGGAGCCACAGCACAGCCACGGTGGAGGCGAACGTTTAGATCAGAGTAGTGCAGGATCAAGTGCCCCGTTGAGTTGGCCCCATGAGGGCACAGACAAGCACCACTGTCATTTAGCCTAGCGAACACAGAAATTTTAAAAATTGGCTTCCTCATAACGAGCAATGGAAGTGTTCGTGACAGCTCCATGGCCCAACATCAGGCAATGAAGACACTCTGTAGAGGAGACGGGGAGGCTCCTGGTAGCGAACTGTCTTCGTCGAGCAACAGAATTTAATATGAATTGGGCTAGAGGTAAAGAGATATTTGATATCTAGCTCTTTTGCTACCTCGAGAGAATTTAGCGGTGCAGAAAGCAGAGGACTGCCCGATTCTATAGTTTCGGCTTGTTACCTCTTTGCACCCCCACATCTCCCTCAGTCTGAACTTCTGAGAGATGAATTAAACCCCTGCAGGCTGCTCAGTTGCTTTGTTTTGCAGGCAGTCCCTAAGTACACTAGTGCCTATCCCAGTTGCAGCGGCCATAGACTATTCTTGCTATCAAAATGTACGTTGTCATATTGCTTCATTTTCATTCAAATTTTGGTAAGTTTTAAGAACTAAAAATGGAATACAGTTGATGCAGGATAACTTAAAGTGTGCAGAGCTGGTAGCTCCATTTAATGAAAAAAAGATGCTATTTTCAAGACTTAGTGTCCACCTTGCAGGGCTCAGTCAAGTGTACAGTTGAGATGTTGCTCTATGTCTGCTTCCTTCCCGGAAAGGTCTCCACCACTCTTTGTGTCTCGCATCTCAGCCTCATACACCTTTCCTGTGGAAACGGCCATCTTCTCACATTCCCTCCAGCTGGGCAAGCCAAGCTTTCTTGAACGTTTTCTTGGCATTCTGGTTCATCCTCAGTTGTGCTTTTGGGTTACTCTCTGGATTTTCTATACACACTAGGAGATGCACATGGTTATGTTAGGGCAAAAGCGACCCACTTCCTTGGAAAGGAATTTGACTTGCCTCTTGGCCAAAGAGGGCATCATGCGCTGAATGAACACAGACCTTTTTGGTCAATGATACCACATCAAATCATCATGTTCTCTGTTTCACATACAAGGTCAATCTTACTATGAATTTAAGTGGAGGCAAACATGCAGATCAGAGCGGTGCAGAATCACGTGCCACATTGTGTAGGCCCCATCTCTCTACTTGTACAGATGCAAAATTTCAGTGTTTCTCTAGTGACTTTTAGGAGTTTCCAAAGATTCTCTAACTTTTTGTGAGATTGAGTAGATTTGTGTTTTCCTTTTGTTTTCGCTGTGCCCTCCTCCTCAACGAGTCTGGCAGCCCCACTGCAGCAGGTACGTTGTCTGCACATGATCCTCAACTTTTGGTTATTTGGCATCTTCCCAGTGCATGAAGCCTTCAGCTTCTGCCCTTTATGCTTTGGGCTTGAAAAAATCAGTGCTCATGCTGGGCAGCAGTGAGATGGGGACAGTGAGGTCGGCCTCTTCCCTCCTCTTGTCCTCGTCTTCCATATTCTTTCTTGCGGTCCTGCCACAAAATTTCCTTGTACCCAAAAAAAGCAGACGAAGTTCATGCAAAACCCCCTAGAAACCTTAGCACAAATATGTTCTGGAAATGGTCGTTAGATTAATAGCTTTACAGGTGGTGAGACCAGGCAGGAAACTAGCAAGAGTAAAAGCCTCACAATGCACTTGCATATAGATGAATACCATTTGTTAAGAGGAGGCAAAAATATGTCCCAAATACTATTTATGTAAAGTAAAATCAAATGAACATGTAGAGGAACCAAATTAAAGAGTAACCGGAAGCAAAGAATTCTGAAGTTTTTAAATACACAATTTTATTTTATTCATCCTTCAATAATATTTTAAGGATTTTAAACTGACATGTAATTATATATATACTTACTGGGTATTTTGTTGCATTTTCATGCATATATACAATGTATAATAATTAGATCAGGGTGAATGACATCATTATTGACTCAGACTTTTCTCAGCATTTCTTTGTATTGAGAAGATTTAAAATCCTCTCTATGAGTTATTTTGAAAAAGTCACTGTTGTGAATTAGTTACCCTAGTTTTCTGTAGAACAGTAATGTTATTCCTCCTCCTGTGCAACTGCAGCCTTATCCCTGTTGACGAGCCTCTCATCTTATGGTTGGCGAGGGCAAGGCGATTACACTGCTGGTGCAAGGTCAGGCCACAGCGTATCGGATGGGGATGAGAGGAGGTTGCAGATTTGCTGACCACATTGCAAAGCTGGATTCTGGAGCTTCTGATGCGCATGCCAGCGATGACAGCCTTTAGTTTCTTAAGAACTATAATCATTTTAAACCTCTGGGGAAAGGAGAGAGCAAATTTCTAATTTCTGGATTCTTCTTCAAATGCTTTTTCCTAAGTTGCATGTAAGATTTGCAAATCATTTTGGAGATTTATGAAGAGTCTTGGTTAACAGCTTACAAACATTTAAGTGGGTGATTTGGGCCAGATTTATAGAGCAAACATGTCTTTTTCTAGCTCTGTAATACCAAATACATTTATTTAGCTTATTTAGTTTGTCGTCAAGTATTCAGGGCTTTCTTACTATGTTGGAAGACACTAATAATTAAATTGATATAAAACAATAGAAGATAGCCACAAAATGCTGAAAAGAAAAGAAGCCCAGAGCCAGACAAACCTTCCACATGCTACTCATCTTATTGGCCAGATTCTGGCTTTACTGAGACGTGGGAAAGGGAAAAAGTTGGCTGGAAATGGCTCTCCTCAAATTCCCTGCTCAAGTTTTCATGTTAAACAATAAGCACGAACAGTATTGGACTGCACCATTTTTAAGTCCATAGCATTGCAGTCAGTCATTCAAGGTACATTTGTTTAGTGATGAAGTAGAGAAAGTGGTTTGTCAGATGATTTGCCTGCATTTTACTGCAATAGAAACGTGTTATCATCGTGATAAGCTCTTATTTAAGGGTCCTCCTATATTTTAATGTTAGACAAATATAAATCCCTAGGTTAATACCAGATACACTATTTGGTTCTATTTATTGACAATGTGAACTTTAAAGTTTTTCCCATTTTTCTCTTTTTCTTGATTGTCAGGTCATGCAAGACTAAATTGATGACTTGCAAAACTCTCTTACTCTTGTCACTGGCTGATTTATTTTTGTCTTTTGTAATTTTTTAAATTGTGGAATAATATTTGTTAACTTTAGAGATTCACAGATTAGCAGTGTATAAAAAACCGAATAGGGCTTGGGATGTCGAGTATGTGTGAGGCTCTGAGTTCAACTCAGCAGTGCAGATAAGCACAAACCAGAATCAAACCAACGAAATACCACAAACAAACAGACAAACCAACCCCAGCAACGTCCGTATCTCTATCATCCTGAGATAACTACCACGAACACTGAAAGATATATATGTTTCTGGAATTTTTCGCACTTGTCTAATATTAAGGATATATTTACACACAAATTTATGTTTTGGCCTATGTGTTATACAGATTGCCTTTTCACATTGTAATTGTTCATATTTATCCTGCCCTGTCTGTAGGTTGTGTTTAGTTTTTAAATTATAAGTGTCACCCAGGCCCACTGGCACAAATTTGTAATCCCGGCTCTTTCGGAAAGGTTGAGGCAGGAAAACAGCAGGTTCAAGTCCAGCTTGGGAAGCTTAGCAACTTAGTGAGATCCTATCTCAAACAATAAAAAGGGACTGGGAGTGTAGCTCAGACCCAAAGTCCTATGTTCCGTTCCCAGTACTGAAAAAAATAGCCTTATTAGCTGTTTCACTTACATCTTATAATTATACTCCCTTAAAGTTGTCTTTCAAATTTGGCAGTATAACAAACGAATAGGTCAAGTCCTAGGACTACCCCGAATGTAGCCATTATCGGAATGCACTGTCATCATCATGTGTTCTCTATGGTTCCGGAAACAAATAGCCTTCTCTGCTTAAATTTCAGGCAAAATGAGTGAAACTCCTTCTACTAGCTTTTCTGTGATTCACCCGACTTCTTCGGAAGGTCAAGTTCCTTCTCGTCATTTAAGCGTCACTCATCCTGTTGTGGCGAAAAGGGTCAGCTTCTACAAGAGTGGAGACCCCCAGTTTGGCGGAGTCAGAGTCGTGGTCAACCCCCGCTCTTTTAAGACCTTTGATGCTTTGCTGGATAACTTGTCCAGGAGGGTGCCCCTGCCTTTTGGGGTGAGGAACATCAGCACCCCTCGAGGAAGGCACAGCATCACGAGGCTGGAGGATCTGGAGGACGGAGAGTCCTACTTATGCTCCCACAGTAGGAAGGTGCAGCCCGTGGACCTGCACAAGGCCAGGCGGCGTCCCAGGCCCTGGCTCAGCAGCCGTGCCCTCAGCGCGCACGCGCGTGCTCCCCGCCGCCCTGCCGCGGCCGCTCCCAGCATGCCCCGGGCCCCACGGAGGCTCATGGTTTTCAAAAATGGAGACGCGAAGACCAGGAAAAGTGTTGTTCTGAGCAGGAGGGTCACTCAGAATTTCGAGGCCTTTCTGCAGCACCTGACAGAGGTCATGAAGTATCCAGTGACCAAACTCTATGCCACAGATGGAAGGAAGGTGAGTGTTCAGGGTTTCCTTATGGCTGAGCTTGCTGGCGTCTGTGCAGAGAGACTGGTTTCCCAAGGGAGTAACTTGAGCAAATTTCCCGTCCGTGCTACTGTGTTTGTGAGTGTGTGTGTGTTTTTATAACCTTTCAAGCCTGCTGATAGTGTGTGTGTGTGTGTGTGTGTGTGTGTATATATATATATATATATATATATATATATATATATATATATATATATATATTTGCCTAAGAATCTGAAGGGACATTGGGCACAAGGCTCTTTTCTTTCTCCCTGTCTTAACTGTGCATGGAGTTTACATAATTTGGCACAACGTTCAATCTCGACTGTACTTATTGGAACGGAGTAGTCAAGAGGAGTGTTCTAGTTAGACAAAGCATTTTTCTCAGTTCTCTGCTAATGAGTCTGCAGCTGACAAATGTGTCCACAAGCGGTCACCTTTTTTGGCTCGCTATGTCCCCAGGTCCTTACGCAGCAGACTTTAAGTAGCCACATGGCTGCAACTGTGGACTTCAGTGAAGAATGCTACATATTTTTAAAGATTTCTTTAGTTATGCCAATAGACCATGCTGTCTCTCTTAAGCCAGTTTGTAGTCTGTAGATTTCTGCGGCAGCACCCCCTCCCCCACCAATTTTGTATTTCTAGTTATTTGATATACATCGCTGATGCCTAAGAAAATGCCTGGTGATTATCTGTTTTAAGCCTGAAAGTTTACTAAATTAATCCAGTGGAATTCATAAAATTAGCACATGGAAACAGCAAAACTTGTTCATGTAAAGACCATGATTATTTGGTTTCTTCCAGGTTCCCAGTCTTCAGGCAGTGATGCTGAGTGCAGGAGCCGTGGTAGCGGCAGGGAGAGAGCCATATAAACCAGGAAATTATGACGTTCAAAAGTTCTTGCTTCCTGCTACGTTACCGGGGACCCCTCATCGTGTGCATCGGAACGGAAATGCTAGGTCAGAAAGCAGAAAAAGTAAGTCATCTGAAAAGATAGGCCTTAATCCTGTTGTTATTTTGCCTCAACAACAAAAATATGCTTAAACTTCATTAATCACAGATGAGAAAGTATGATAAGATTAAAAACATTTTAAAATGAAATTATAATGGGAAAGAGTCGTAGAGTTATCTGGTAATTTTTTTTTAAAGACTTCCAAATCACTGGATATACCGGCTCACATTGATGAGGTATGCTTTGTTTGCTTTTAGTTTTTGCATAAAATACAGAAGTAAATCCAAACACCAGAATTTCTTGCCTTGAAGAGGAATTTTATGGCATCTGCGTAGGTGTAAATTGTGATTGCTGAGAGTTTTCTCCAGTACTTATTGCTTAGGTTAGCAAGTTAGTGGTGACTGTATTTTTTCCCGATTATCCAATTATATCTTTATTTTTTGTATTCTGAGATTATTCTAGCCCTTAGACTAGAACATAGGTCCTTAGAGCTACTTTTTATTTATTAAACCAGGGCTCACAGCTGTGCAGGGTGGCAAATGTCTCTAATCTTAGCACTTTGGGGAGCTTGAAGACGCAAGTTTCAGTTCAGCTTTTGCAGCTTAATAGTGACTTATCAAAACTCTGTCTCAAAATAAAACATAAAAAAGTCTGGAGGTGTAGTAGCTCCCTGTGAAGGCCCTGGTTCAATCACCAGTTTGGGGGTGGGGAGAATCTACACAACCAAATCATGCTGGTTACCAGTAATCTAGATCAATTCCTTAGCATCTGATAAATAATGTGGCTTTATCCTTTGGATGGGGAGGAAGAGGGCCTAGTACCAAGGGATAGGGAGTACCTTAGCTCTATACTAATGTACTGATTGTTATTTAGCCTTGAAGTTGAATTTTTATTCTCTTTCCATCTGGAATAATATACATTTTAAGAAATGGTAATATTTCTACTTATTGCTAATGTAGGTAAAACTCACTTATTGTTGCTATTTAATTATGTTATGGGTATATACAGTAGATAATTAGTAAAAGTATTCAGGTGCCAGATGTATATAATGCCTGTGGCAGTGCATTTTTCCACACTGGCTATTTTTCTAAAGTGATTTTATTATTTTTTGTTTGATACAGGCTGCTGACAAACATTATTGGTGATTTTAGGGATTCTGAGGCCTTTGTGAAGTTTTGCTTCAAAAAGTTCTAAGTGAAGCATTTTTATTTATAATTTTGGTAAAATTCTACCAAAAGTAACAAAACTATTTCTCAGTTTGTACTCCGAAACATTGAAGGTGATGGCATGTATAAACCTATACAAATTACTAGTGAGAACTTACTGAAATATGAAATGAGGTGCCAAGGACAATGATACACAAAGAGACGCATTAAGGATAATTGGATTGTGTTCTGAATGTTCTCTTGTATGCCATATTGATTACATAAAGTGAATTTTAAACCATTACCTGATTAGAGATGAATATTAAAAATATTTCTGCTTTCATAATGCTGTAGTTCTATCTATGTATAGATAAAATACCACCATACCCTGATACTTGCCTTGTTTAAATAGATATGCAGCACTTGGTTAGACTCTAATGTTAGTATTGGCAAAAAAAACCCCAAACAAACAACCTTCAAAATACCTTTTTGTCAGTAGACCCTTGGTAGTTTCCATCATAAATGTTATTAAAATTACCTTATTTAGCTCATTAAAATTAAAAATTTGTGAATATCTCACTGAAATGGAATTATAGGTTTCTTTATAAGAGTTGTTCATGGCTGGAGGAATAACACAGCCGAGCATTTGCAAGCAGAAGGCCCTGCATTCGGTTCCTCAGCACCATACCAGCCAGGAATAGGGGCACTTGTCTGTAATCTCAGCACTCAGAAGGCTGAGGCAGAAGGACTGCCATATGTTTGAGGCCAGCTTGGGCTACATAGTGAGTTCAGGACAAGCCTGGACTATACAGTGAGACCCTGTGTTAAGAGAAAAAAAGTGGTTCAAAGAAATGTATTATTACTACAGCAAATTTCCTCAAATAGTCATTAAATACACAAAGTTTAGAAAGATATCTGTAACATTCTACTGTGAAATACAGAGAATGTGGTATTTTTTGTACTAATTCTTCTCTTTTTCCTCTTCTATTTCTTGCTGCTTCTTCCAATGGATATTTGTAACTTGGCTACCTTCCACTTGTATTTTGATGTGGGCATCTTGTATTCTTACAATCTTGAAAGTGAGCACACGTATGGCTTCCATTCCACGATCCCAGATTTATTCTCTTTCTTCTGACAAAACACATGATTCCTGCTCTGACTATTCTTTTGCTCCTGAAAATTACTTGGCCTTAGAAAAACATGCTTCTCAGAACTTATCAATATATCCTTCTGAAGATGATATTGAAAAAGCCATTATTTTTAATCAAGATGGTACTATGACAGTTGAGATGAAAGTTCGATTCAAAATAAAAGAGGAGGAAACTGTAAAGTGGACAACTGTTGTCAATAGAGCTGCTCTACCTAATGATGAAAAGAGTGAGATAAGCAGTTTTCCAAGAAGAACAAATGATCGATCATCTAGTTTAAAGCTTGCAACACGTTCATTGTCTGCAGATGTCACAGGCAGTAATCAAGAGGGCTGTTTGGCAGAGGAAATAAAAACTGAAATGATAGATCAAGAAGCCAAAACTTGCGGTACTGCTGCTGAGGACACAGATATCGACCAGGGAATTCAGGATCAAGTGAAGCATCATTTTTATAGGCCCCCTACACCTGGACCAAGAAGAGTAAGACAAAAAAAATCTGTAATAGAGAGTGTGACCTTAGTATCTGAAAGTGAAGTTGAAGAGAAGCAATTTTCTTATAGTGAAGAAAGGGAAGGTAGGAAAGATCAATCAGAGTATCACATGTTCACACATTCTTGCAGTAAAATGTCGGCATTATCTAACAGACCTGTAATTGTTCATATCAGTAACAACGAAGAGATGGCGTCAACTCCAGAAAGAGAAAAAGAGAGAAAGTTGCTCAAGTCAGGTGCAGTAAGTGCTGGTGTTATAGAAATTACAAGTCAGAAGATGTTATCCATGTCCCATAAAAATGCTCTGCCTTCAGCTACATCAGATAACTCAAATCTGGAGGAAGGTGTAGTTGATAGTGTGCTATCAGACAGCAGAACTGACATTAAGAACTTCAGAACTTGTGATAATACCAGTGATAGGTTCAGTCCCATTTCAGTGGAGGTACATCATTCTTCAGGTAACACCTCTGGGGCTGACATAAGTGTTTCTGAGGATCTAGCTGCAGTAGGATCCTCTGCTGTCACCACAAGAATTGACGGACTAATTAATGAATTTGCTCAGTGTGCTTTAACAGAACTTCCAGAAAGCAGAAAGAAGATTTTGTCTTCTGTTATCGGCAAAAAGAAGAAGAAATTGCAGCAACAAGTGATCAATTCCAGGTATCAGGATAGGGAGATTGCAACCAAAAGACTGTCAAATAAGAGTAAGACAATAAACACGAGACGTAGAATTGTACAGGAAACCATATTGCAAGATTCAGACTGTTTCCTTAAAGGCGGGATACTTTGTGAAGAAGGCCTCCATACAACAGCTATGGTAATCGAATCAGATCACTTTAGTTCCCAAAGTAATCTCAATTCCATAGTTTCCAAGAATTTCCAGAGAAAGAAACTAAATACTATTCAGAACCTTCAGACTCAGGGGCTTTTAGCCAAAAGAAAATCCAAACCCCTAAGAAAAGTAAGCTTAGGAAAGACTAAAAAGGGAGAAATTGGCCAAGGAGAGAAAGGATTTCCCCACAATGACTCTAAATACTACAAAAATACTTTGGAAGAGCAAAGTTTATTTCATGTGTTCAACCTCCTAGAGAAAGGGACAAAAGCTTCTTGTAGACCACAGTCTCACACAGAAGTGGCATCTGGGGATTTGAGAGAAATGGCAAAAGCAAATTTCATTCAAAAAGTTAATGATTCACGTGTAACTTTAAAGAGTCAGAAAAAACAAAAAGGGGATAAATTGAAATCCGGTGCTATTGCAAGTAAACGGTATGCTACAATGAGGGCAAATTCTTCAGCTTCTTTGAAAAAAGGAGAGTTTTCTGCGAATATTGCCCACCATTCAGTTGAGCATTATATACAGAGGTGGCTGCAGAATGTAAGTCCCTATCTAACCTCAGAGCCTAGAAAGTTAGCTCCAATAAGCAAAAATAAAAGGAGTATGGCAAATTATAACAATAATGGTTTTACAGGAAGCAATCTCTCTCCAAGTTCTTCAAAAGGAAATAATTTTGTTATGGAGAGTCATAAGCACGTAACTGAAAGTGCCAGTCTGACAGGAGAGAGCCGACATAAAGAGGTGCGTAAATCTCTTAGTCACGAAGGGTTTAACAAAGATCTCATCGAGAGCCAGGTCGGATCCTTGAATGGTGCTTACTTGGTTTCCCTGGATGAATACTGTACTTTATCTCAGTCAACTATCAATGATCAAAATATTAAAAGTCAGATATCTTCTGAAAAATCACAACTAGAGGCAAGCCCTGCTTGTAACCATGAAATAAGCCAAGCAACAGAAAGAGGAGGTGTAGAAGTTGCCATTCAAGTAGATCCGATGGGAGAGAACTCTCCAGAAGACCTCTTACCAGTTGTGCTGCTTCATCAGCTGCAAGCTTCAGTTCCCAGTTCTCACAAGACTCAGAATGGCGTTGTTCAAATGCCAGGATCACTTGTTGATGTTCCCTTCCCTTCTGCAATATGTAATTCATCCACTAATCTCCTTCTAGCTTGGCTCTTGGTACTAAACCTAAAGGGAAGTATGAGTAGCTTCTGTCAAGATGAGGCTCATAAGATTACCAACAGATCTTCAGAAATATTTACATTGTTGGAGGCTCTGAAACACATTGCCATTACGGAGGAAGCTGATGACTTGAAGGCCGCTGTTGCCAATTTAGTGGAGTCAACCACAAATTGCGTTGAACCGAGCGAGAAGCAAAATGAGATGGTTCCAGCAGCTGCACATCGTACCACGGCCAACACTGAAAGAGTTCCGGGGTGTGAAGAAAGTGAAAGAGCATGGAAAATCTCACTGGATGGAGGTAATTCTACTAGCGAGGCCTGTGTTTCCGTAATGACTCCTCCACTTGAGATGTGTCCTATGAGTAAGTCTTATCCTCCAAAAGAGATACGTAATTCCAGAGATGACTTCCTCCCTCGTTGTGGTTGTGCCGTGGCTAAGGCCTCTTTGAATGTGGATTGTTACCTGGAAGAGGTCTGTTCGCGTACAGATGCTCCATCTTCCCAGGAGACTTGTTCTCAAAAAGAGAACTGTGTGTATGGGGCAGCTTGCCCTTCAGATGGGACCTATATTCCCACCAGAGTTGACTGTTTAAATTCCAAAGAAAACAATTATACTGATAACTCAGAATTGACTGAAGAGATCAAAAGAGTTGATGGTATTCAGAAAGATCTAAGTATTTTGGCAGATGCCGGGTATAAAAATGGCTTTGATGCATCAGTGTCACAACAAAGTAGTAATCTAAGTCCCTGTGGCCTTTTTGTAAGTAAAACTGATCTGGAATTTGATGGAAAACATAATTCTCTAGAGGAATTTAAAAACTGTCCTCTAAAAAAATTTCAAGATAAAAATACATTTTCATCCTTCGATAAAGAAGAATCAAGGTCTTCTGTAGAACCAGAGTCAGTAACCAACAGTGTAACATCAAGTGAAAGGAATAACATCTCAGAATTGGAATCGTTTGAAGAATTAGAAAATCAAGACACTGATACCTTTAATGAGAAGATAAATGTAGGAGAAGAAGTCACTGAAAAATCAGTAAAAAAGGAGTTAGAGCCTAGTAAAAATTTGGACTTGATAGGTGTATCAAGTAAGAATATTACAGAAAAAGACAGAAAAAATGGTGTAATTTCTGAGATAAATGGTGAGAGGGTGGTGACACCACCATCTTTAGATTTTTGCTATGATTCTAACCAAAGTACTGAAAAGGAGAGCAATTTAGGTGAAACTAAAATGAGAGTTAAAATGATGGGGAAAAACATGGAATTAGGAAATTATTCAGGGTCATCACATGATTGTAAAAAATGCTTCAAAAGCGCAGTGACTTCTGACTGGTCAGATTATATACCAGACAGTGAGAGTGAGCAGCCACATAAGATCTCAAGTGATGACCACAATGACAGTGACAATATTGAGGAAGAGAAAGAATACAACAGAGGATTTGTTAAAAGGGCAATAGAGAAGCTTTATGGCAAAGCAGAGGTTATTAAACCATCCTTTTTTCCTGGGTCTATACACAGATCTCAAGTTTGTCCTTACAATTCTGTGGAATTTTGTTGTGCTAAGAAAGATGGGTTTAATATTTCTCAAGGCCAATCATTTGGCTCTTATCAACAGGTACCTAGTAATTTACCTATGCTGCATGAATTCCAGGAGGAAAGACGAGATACTTGTAACATTAATGATGTGAAGGACAGTTATCATGGGAATGACATTGTAGATCATAGTACAAAACAAAGTGATCATAACAGGATCTTTAGTGACAAAGAGGAAGGAGAACTGATTGAAAAAGGCAAGTGGCTTCTGAAAGAAAACCATTTACTCAGGGTGGCAGCTGAAAATCCTGGCATGTATGGGAATGCAGACACCACATCGGTAGATACTCTACAGGATAATAGCAACGAGGTACCATATTCACATTTTGGGAATTTGGCCTCAGGCCCAACCATGGCTGAATTATCTTCTTCGGAATTGGAGGAACTGACTCAACCCCCTGAACTGAAATGTAATTATTTTAACTTGCCACATGGTAGTGACTCTGAGCCTTTTTGTGAGGATTTGCTAGATATTCACAATAAAAACGGTGCCAAGGAGAGAGTACCAAATCACCAAACAGAAGAGAAGTGCAATCACTACCCAGAAGGAATATGCACATCTGTCACTCATGTTTTTACATCTGCTGGTAACAAAGTCCACCCTGTCTCTGATGGTACAGTCAAAACCCAGCCACTACCTGACAGTAACATGACTCATGGTGCACTTCAGGAAGGTGACTCTTTGGATAAACTTTATGCTATTTGTGGGCAACATTGCCCAATACTAACTGTTATTATCCAACCCGTGAATGAAGAAAACCGAGGATTTGCTTATCGCAAAGATTCTGATATTGAAAATTCCTTGCCTTTCCATTTATGGATGAAAATACAACCACATTTGCTGCAGTCAAGCAAAAACATGTTCAGGGATAAGAAGAATGAAGCAAGTATGAGAAAAGAATTTGTTGATAATGCCATTGGTGACCCATTGGATTGCTTTTGTTTCAGCACCATATTTGGCATGACAGATAAAAGAAAGAAACCCAAAGGAATTAACTTCTTGGACTTGGATGAAGAAAATAATTCAAAGAAATTTCAGACATTTTTAAAGAAAAATTTTTGTGTGAATTTCTTGTACATATTCTTAGTTCAGGGAGATGTGAACTCAAATACACTAAGCTCCAGCAGTTGGACAATTGGCATTTTTAAAACAGTTGAGGAGAATAACAATTTATTAAATAATAGATTTCAGAGCTCACGAACAAATTTCAAATTATGTAGTACAAATCATGTAGTAAGAGAAAATACTAGTTTTCATTTCTGCTTTGAAATGCTTGGTCCAACCTGCCTGTTAGATATTTTCCTGGTTGAGATATCCTTCTATATTATTAATAGCAACATATTAGAAATACATTATATTTTTGAGGGTGAAAATCTTTTTATTTAGGGGAGGAAAATCAATTAAATTTAATTTATAATGTAAGCAATAATGAACTAGATGATTTATAATTTCAATATTAGCACAGCCTTTTCTGTTACTAATCTTTTTCCATAGAAAGATGAAGTGCTTGGGGTGGATACATTGACAATCTTAAGAATTTCCTACTATTTCAAAATAAGCTTACCCCACAAAGCTTATTGGATAAACTGATTTGACTTTCATCATTCCTATGTTCTTTATTTTTCCAACAGTTACAATTTTTATAAGGTTTTATTTTGGGTTTACCCCAGACCATCAAAAATATGCCTAGGACAAGAATTAGTTTTTCCTTTTTGAATATTGTTTACTTTGTATAAAATGTAATTTGAGTGCACTAGTAATAATGAAATAAATGCAGCCTTAATTTATTTGTTTATTAGTTTTAGCTACTGATTTAGTAAAAGGTATGATTAAAAGTTCACCACAACAGTTTCTTGCACTAAATGTGTTGAGTTCAGTCCCCTCACACATCTGTCTAATTAAGTTGCAAGTATTTTTATGAGACAGGATTTATTATTTTCTCATGAAAAAGATGTTTTGCCACTAAAAGCTGTCTTTACAGTGCTTTTCCTAGAAGTTATGGCTTTTTAAACATTAGTAAAATATCAGGAAATTTGAAGAGTTCAGAAAAAATGGAGAAAAAAATGAAGAAATTCTCTGTGAAGGAAAATGAAGAATGAAATGTTTTAACTTAGAAAAGTAAAAAGAATGATGACTTTGAAATTAAAATTTAAAGAGAACTTTTGTGAAGACCTTGACAAACTTATTTTTATCTGTTTTTAAACAACATTTAATTAGATACAATAAAATATGTTTGTTTAGAAGCAGAAATTTGAATAGATTATAAATCATAAACTGCATTGTCTAATTTTGATATTTTGCTTGGGTGTTAACAAGGAAACCTTTTTAAAATCTCTTCCATTTCGTTTGATAGTGTACAAAAGTCATAAAACTTGGGAATCTATTTCTGTTATATAGAACCAGTGCAAAGTAGAATACTTGCTGTTCTTGAAGCAATATGTGGAGGTAGCATACACAAGATAGCATACATTTGGCTTTGAGGAATTAATTAATTACATAAAGTATAACTTTGGATTCAGTTCAGCATGAGTCATAAATCCACAAAAATCTGAGTTGTTTTTTTAACAGCTGAAGACTAGAGTGTGGTCTACCCACATTAAATCATATCCTCTTCTAATTGAAACAGAGAAGTTAAAATGTTATTTATATTTCTTTAGGGGTCTGTGAGAAACTGTAGTGAAATAAAAGAGCATACATTTCAGGAAATAATAAGGGAAAACTAACAAATTTGTGCCTGTAATGTACCAGGCCCTGTGGAAGACTTGACAAGTTTATTAGGTGAAATACTTCCTTATAATGACAGTGTGTGATTGGCCTTATTATTTCTCTTTTTTCTCCACTTTTTTATTAATGTGCATATTTAATACATAGTGTTTACAATGAATTTGGGTATTTCGTGCACATATGTATCATATCAACTTTACAATCCCTTCCCAATTTTGACCCTCCCACCCCCTCTGTATCCCTTCCCCAACTCCGGCTATCACTTCATGTGGTTCTATAGAATGTCTGTGTTCTGGGTTTTCCAAGTCAGAGAGACTATACAGTATTTAGCATATTAATCTTCCACATCTAAATCATTTCACTTAAGTCACCACTCTAACTCAGCTTCCTGCTACTCGAATGGGTCGCAGTAGTCAAATCTTGAGGCCTCTTCTCTGAATCCAACCAACCCCTTTATTGGGATATTTACCAAAAGGTTTTTTTTTTCTATATTTTGCTATATCCTTGTTGCTATTCTTAAACCTGGCCTTATCCACCAGTTCACATTAGAAAATAAATACAAGCATGTAGTTCAAGAGACCAGTAAATTTGGGAAAGAAGAAGAAAAAAAGTTAAATTTCAAATGCCTTAGCTGAATACTGGAAGGTGCATGTTTGTACATTCACAGGGTTATCTTTACATCAATCAGTTTTCTTAGGATAAATCTTCATTAGTGACCTAATAAGTGAATTGCTATAATAAAACAAAGTTAAAACTATATCACATTGCTACATTAAATGAACTTAAATCTCTACCACATAAATATACTTAAAGTAACAGATATGAAGGCAAATTTAGTTATTTCAGAATTTTTTAACTCTCATAACTTTTTTACTCACATTTCACTGCTTACTAACATCCTGCTCGATTTGGTTTATAATTTTGTCTGCATATCTATCCATATATTCATGCATTTGTATTCTTAAGAGATTTTATGTCAATTCCCCATGTTGCATTATTAATTAGAAATTATTCTCTTTTGCACATTACTATACTATTACTACTAATAATGTTGTGGGGAGATTACACAGATTTTATAGAAGAATTGGTACTGTTTTAAAAGTATATCAATCAGATGATTTAATTACCAATCTATATTTTTATTACATTTTTCTCTTTAGATGTCACCTTTCCTCCAAGCTGTTTTGAGGCTGCTTATGTTTCCACCTCTCAAAGAGGATAAACTCACATTCAACATCAAAAAAGCAAATTGCTTCATTCAACACGCTTAAGACTTTACCAATTTGCTACATTAAATGAACATAAATCTGTATCACATAAGCATGCTACAGTTAAAACAATAGGTAAATAGCTATGCTCAGTTATTTCAGATTTTTTGACTTTCATACCCTGATTACTCATATTTCACCAATAATTAACATTTTTCCCTATTTGGTTTTTCCTTTTACCTATCAATTCATCCGTAATATCATTAATACCCTTACTTTTTTCTCAGCTCATTCTCCTGTAGCTGTTGTCACTTTTCCTCTGGGGTCATTGGTGTCGCTGGACTCTCTTTCACTTTCTAAGTTTCCTTTAAGTATTCTCTGCAATGCTGGCTCAGTGGCTGCAAATTCCTTTAAGCTTTCTGTATCATGGAAAGTTTTAAGTTCTTCCTTTAAATTAAAAGATAATTTTGCTGGATATAGCAGTCTTAGTTAGCATTTGTGTTCTTTTAGCGCTTGGATGACATTGCTCCATGATCTCCTGGCTTTTAGAGTCTGGGTTGAGAATTCTGAAGTTATCCTGATGGGCTTATCTTTGTAGGTCACCTTCTGTTTTTCTCTTACTGCTTTTAGTATTTTCTCTTTGTGTTGTCTTTCTAGTATTTTAATTATGATGTGTTGTGATGAGGATCTCTTCTGATCAAAGTTGTTTGGTGTTCTATATGCCTGCAATAGTTCCGTGTTCATTTCTTTTCTTAGATTTGTGAAATTTTCTTCCATAATTTCATTAAAAATGTCCTTTAAGCCTTTTGTTTTGTCCTCAGTCTTCTCCAGGACTCCCATAATTCTGAGGTTGTTTCTCGTTGAATCATCTATCAGCCGTTGTAATGATTGGCTTTCTTTTCTATTTACTTTGTGTTCTTCATGGCCTGAATGTTACAGCTCAGTCACTTTATTTTCTAGGTCTGACATTCTGTTCTAAAGATGTTTAATGTGGTTGCTTATTACTTCCTTTGTGTTTTTCACTTCCTGAATATCTGCATTCAATTTTTCTATATCTCTTTTGTGTTCTTCTCTAATTTCTTGTATTGTCTTCATTATCTTCTGATTTATTTCTTCTTTAGTCTCCTCTAATTGCTTTTCAAGGCTTGCTTTTTGCTTAGCTATGTGTTGGTATAGCTCTTGTGCTGTCTGTTTTATTTCCTGCTTTAATTCCTGCTTTAATTCACTGAATATCTGGGCCCAGAAGTTACCATCCTTTTTGCCATTTTCATCGTTGGATTCTGCAATTTCAGTATCCCTGGTATCATCTTCTGGGGTGTCAGGTCTTTTAGTAGGAGATTTGTTACCACAATACCCCATGGTTCTGCTACCTCTGGCTGTCTCTGGTTTGCAGGAAAGAAGGGTTTGGTGAAGGCCCAGTCCTAGATGCCTCTGGAATTCTCTGGCCCAAGGGAGAGACACAGTGATGGAATTCCCGGTCCTAGATGCCACCGGAAGCCTCTGAGGCTCAGAATTGAGAGGGTGATGGAATTCTCTGGAAGCCTCTGGCTCATGGGATGGATTGGTTATGGACTTTCTTGTCCTAGATGCCTCTGGCATGCAGGGCAGGGGTGAACCGGAAGCCTCTGGCGTATGCCGGAGGAATGGGGTGTTGATCCCCTTTTGAGGTGTCTTGCTCCCCCTGGTCCACTCAGCACAGCTCTCTGTCTGTCCTGGCTTCTCTTCCCCAGAGCGGGGCTCTCCACCCTCGGAGCAGAGGTGCCCTGAGCCATTCAGGGGATCAACAGCCCTTTCTCCCTCTTTTTCCTCTCTTCCACTTGTGCCAGTTTCTTCAGTTTCTTCCTAGGCACTGTTTAAGGGTGACCCCAAAGCCCTGATGTGTTCTTCTGAGCTTTCTTTTACTCTAAAGGGTTCAGTCTTGGGCAATTTTCCCCCCTTCTTTTAAAAATGGCTCCTGCTGACATCACTGCCTGTGACAGTTGCTGAGCCCTGTTTCTGATTTGGGATCCTGGGGCCTTTTCGAGGGGGAGCACATGCTGAGTGTGTAGTACACACTACTCACAGGTTGGTGTTTCGGAGGCTGGAGCTGCCCGCTGCCGATAACTCCCATTTCTCCGGATCTGTGCTGACCTCGGGCTGAGGTTATGGCTCAGGACTTTCCTCCATCTGTGGTCTGTGGATGCTGGCAGCTCGGGGTCACGACAAGTTGCCTGCTTTTTTCCTCCTCTTCCAATGTGACTTCAGGATTTCTGACCCTCCTGAAGCCTCTGTCCTCTCCAAGCTCCATCAGATGTTCAGGCTCCTGCGAGCTTTCCTCCATCCGCAGCTGCCTGTGGCTCCCAGCTGTTTTCAGCCAGCTGTGGCTGCTTCCTGGGCTACTGTTTTTTTTTTCCTTCTTCTCTGCTTTAGATGTTCCTTTGGAATGTCTGACCTTCCCTTGGCCTCCTTTCAGTTGTTGTGGATGCTCCTCTCTTTCCTAGCTACACTGAACACACATTTTCTAACTAAATTCCCAACTTTTAATTGGTTCGATGAGGAGACATTGTGCTGCGCTGTTGCTCAGCCACCATCTTGACTGGAAGTCCTGGCTGTATTATTTCTTACCAGTGAATATCTCGGCAGGATTTCATCCTAGTCTTTTGTGCTTGAAAATCCATACTCTCTCTCTCTCTCTCTCTCTCTCTCTCTCTCTCTCTATATATATATATATGTATAAATATATATATATATATATATATATATATATATATACATATATATATAGCGTAAAGAGTGTGATATGAAGTTATATGAAAGAGACTAGGGAAGCTACTTACAACAACAGAGACAGTAGGAATATACGGTATGTAGTATATGTTTTTGGGCAATACTGCTGTATCAAACTGCCCTGGGAAGCCTAGATAATGTTGGGAAGAAAGAAATTGGAAATGAGTCCTTGAATTAGTAATATAGGATAATATGAGCATGTTCATATGCATTGAATCCTGAGACCTGAAACTGGCCACATTTATGTTTATGTACCAGAACTATCAATGGCACATCGTTAGGCCATAGCAAACATTTAGAAAATGTGTTTGCATGGATGAAAAGTTTTTCTCTAAACCATTTATTCTTTACTTACTTATTTTTTCAGATGTGTGTATATAGGAGGATGTTCAAAAATTTTAAAGGAATACCATAAAGGGTTATTTTTTATTTTATAAATCAGTAGTTCATCTTAAAATGTGAAGAGTTTTTCCTTTAAACATTCAAAGAATATTCATTTTTACAAGACTTGCATTAGAAACATCTTGTAACACTGAAATTTAGAAGGGGAGATAAAACTTTAGAGGAAATTTAAGAAAGCTCGTTGTTTCCATGGAGATGAAGGACATGCCTGTGGGGCCGGGGGGGGGGGCAAGGGGGAGTGTGGTTTCTTGTACCAAAGGAACTACAGATGCTCTGCAATCAACGATGGTGCTACGTCATTATAATCCAATCCGCTATGGATACCATCAGATGACTATAACTAAGTTCAGGGTCTCTGGTCCCAGGGAGGTGGTGATATTTTGCCTATGTCCACCAGATGGCAGCTATGCAATGCACTGTCAGTTGTTTAGGCACCCTCAGAAGGAGCCTTAGGGCTAAAGATAGGACCTTTAAGTATTGGGAGTCTTGGGGTAGCCTGCTTCTGCTTGGAAAAAGACCAAAGGCACTCCCTAAGTACTAAGCCCAGAAGGCTTAGCAGTTTTCAGAATGAAGCAGATACGCTGTTAGGAGCAAGGAGTTGACATTCAAAAATAGGCGATTACAGAGTAAAATGCCAAGTATCAAGAATTATCAGAATTGATCTAAAAGAAACCCAACTTGAAGAGGGTGGGAGCCATTAATCATCTCAACACAGGTTGAAACAAAGTAATTGAGTCATTGTCTCAGTGGAGAGGGGCAATGTAATTTTTACATGACATTTTCAGACACTTTACATCTTAACTTTTTAGTGACATAAAACACATGCCCATTTCAAGGTTTAAATGGTAAGTATTGAATCCATGTTTAATATCTGTGGCATTCATTTTGTGGATCTCCTCATTTATAAACATGGGGCCGCCACTTAAGTGTCCTTATGAGGAGGCAATTTGTAAGGTTGCGATGAGATCGCTACAGAGGATGCTTAAAATGCAGAACCTTGGCACATAGTGCTGAATACAGTTAGCTAGTGAAATAGTCTGGTACTGTCAATACTTTTGATACCCTTTTAAAAAGTTTTTCTTCCAATAATGAAATATTAGGCTCCATGGGTTGGTAAGCTATCTTAAGAAATATAATGAACATTTATTCATATGAACCTTTAAAGGTAAAAGCAATTAACATTTTGAGCCCTCTTTGGTGCCAAATATTCTTTGAGTTCTCACTATAACCTCCTCAGATAAGTAACAATATTTTCACTATAGATGGAGGGGTGAAGGCTCACAGAGGGAGGGGACTAGTTAGTACAGTTAGTAGTACAGTTAGTTACTAGTTAGTACAGAAGTGTTTTCGCTTTCATGATTGTATTTGAGTTTCATGAGTAGCATAAGTAGTCCTGAGTTTTGTGGCTTGATTTTCTATGTATGGATACACTCTGAAAACAAAAACTTACATTTTTGCTTTCTCTACTACTATGTTGCTCCTCATTGGAAGTATTAGAGGATAGTTTTACAAGCAAAGTCATGAATTTTATATAGATATATAACATGAATATATGCCAAGGATTTAATTTAATTTAAATTAACTAAGGGAGCATTCATATATTTTAATGGGTGCAAAGAAAAATTTAAATTATTATCAAAAATACATAGGTAGATAAGAAATGATGGAATAAATATAAATCTGTATAGGATAATAATTAATTATATCACTGAACACAACCAATTTCTATTTCTATGTATAAAGAAGATTTACATTATTATCCATGCTTTACAACTTACGGATTGTAAGATAATTTAAGGATAATGAAAAGATAACCCCTAAGAGAATGCTTGACAAAGCACCAGTTCTTTTGTTCATTCCAAACTATTTGACAATATTTTCCTTACATACTTTTATTCTTCTGTGAGTTAGTGCCAAATTACTAGAGGAATATTCCCCAAACGTAAAAATGTCTGACTCGGAAAACTTTCTGCTGTGGCTGGTGGTTCATGCATATAATTCCAGCATTCTAGTGGTCTGAGGCTGTAGGATTGCAAGTTCAGTTCCTGCTAGGGTAACTTAGTGAGACTCTGTCATTAAAAAAAAAAAAGTAAAACAATAAAATTTAAAATTGCTATGATTGAATCCCTGGGTTAGATTCCTGGTACTGAAAACAAAACAACACCTGGTACTGAAAACCAGCCAACCAACAACAACATCAAAAAACCCCAGAAACAACAAAAACAAACTTGCTTCATTTACTAGTTGAACAGATATACTTACTTTATTTTTCTAGACAGTAAGCAATACTTAGCATAGACTTTAGATGCAACATACAATAATGGATTCTTAATAATTGGAATCTTTCCTAAAAGGTGCACACATTGGTCTTTTCTCTATACATGGATATTTCAATGCTACTTACTTTCTGATTAATGCACAGATATTATTATAGTAATAGCACTGCAAAGAACAAAAGGTGATGGAGTAAAAAAAAAATCACTCAACTATTTTTCCTCTTGAGAATGTCGTAACACTGCACTAACACTGATGAATGACTGAAGTCCCTAGACTGTTACCTAAGTAGGACTGCTTGAAGCTCAGGTGAATCAATAAAACCAAATAAAGTAAAAGGCAATGCTATATTCATGGGGAAACATGATTTCACATTGCAAGACTTGACTGCTACACTCAAAAGTGGTTAATGAGAAATGAGTGACATTGCATTCAATATTTATATTCATATATATGACTTATCTATATGTGTTATAAACTTAATGTCATCAATTTGTTTCATATGGTTGCTGCTTCAGCTTCAGTTCTATGTCTGAAACAAGTTATTGGAAAGCAGTTCTCATTCTGTCACTTTAGTCTAGTTTGAGCCTTGCCTGTCCATGTACTTGGTTGCCAGATAGCTTGCTTTTTTCTTGATTTCTTTTGGTCTCCCATTGGCAGCCCAACCCGCTCTGGGAACTGAAGAATAATAAAGTTCTTCTGTGGCATGCTTTTTGGTTTTACTTTCTCATTATGTTTCACTTGACGTGCTCAGACCTCACACCTAAACTTCACCTTCCAGTCTGTGTTCTCTTAGAAACTTGTTGTCTTATCAGGAATGACTAGAACACAGGTGAAACCAGACCTACAGAGTTTGCCTTTACAGCCGTTTTCCTTTGAGAAGGACATCTGGTCATGGCTGGACGTACAAACCATAGCTTGTCTGCTAGGATAAAGAAGTATCTCATGAAAGGTACACTGTAAACATCCATGACCATATCCTTTATATGCCTGCTCAAGGACGGGTTAGAGCTTAGGGATGCTCTCCAGAGAACTAAGGGCAAATTACGAAGCCAGAAAATGAAAACTACAATACTCATGTACATACATACACCCTTTTTTTCATAAATGTGGTGCAAGTAAACCTAAAGATTAATCTGATGTCATTTAAATAACATTGGAAATTTAGGTTCAATTAAATATGAATAATTAATCTGAGTTTTTAGTAAAAGAAGATGTTACAGTGAAGGGTGAATTGGACCAATAGAAAATGGGTTCAAATTTTTATGGCTGTTTACTTACTTTCTGCTTACCCATTTACTGATGGTATGTGCCAAGTCTATACCCTGGGCAGGGTCCTATTCCCCTGCCAGGAGGTGTAGTATAGCCTAGCCTTACCATGATTCAGTCTGGTGCTGTGTACCTTCAGGAAGCAAGTGTCAGCATCAGCCTGGTATGTCCATGGATCACACACAAAACGTAGTTAGCTACAATATGTCCTTGACCCATGTTAACAGATTGAGTTAATGTGAAATGTTGGATTGATATGAACCACATGGAACAATGTAGAGTGGTTTGATAAGACTAAGCCCCTGCGTGGTCCTTAATGAGATGGGAATGGTGCCCATGCTGCATGCCTAACTGGACAAGATCACAGACAGTTGATCCATTCCCACAAAAATGTTGAGTTATTTATAAACTATACTGCCACATCATTTTTTGTCAGATAAACATGCATGCTTTTAAAAACGTTTTTTTCATACATTCAGGATACAAAAAGATCTTCATGTACCCTTCCTTACAAACTATCAGAGAGTTTGATTTATCAAAACTAAAGCCATTCGTTTCTGTTTCTGTCAAGGCAAAACGCAGACAGCAGACCTGCTGTAACTTCTTGTTTATTATCATATTGGATTTTTTTGAGGTGTTAAGGATTAAATCCATGACCTTGTTCACCCAACACTTGTCCAAAAGTTTTCCTTCTTTGAATGGTAAATCCCTCTACTTGCATTTTTGTTTCTTGAGAAAATTACACATCTAGAACTAGATTTAATCAGGTAAAAAGTCAAGGCTTCCAATAAAAAGTAGGCCATTTTCTGGCTTTTGGGACACCAAAGTCTCACACTACAGGAACATATTCTTTTATAGCTGTTTTTCTACTATTTTTGTACATAGAAAAATATGTCCTTCAATTTTACATTTTACATGTTGATATCTTCAATACTAATTTCCTATTTTTAATCCCTCCTAATAATGTTATAATTTTTTTGTTAAATCACCCTTCAGAATATGATTTTATAACTATATAAATATTTTTCTTAGCTGAACCTTTTAGTATATTCTGTTTTCTTTCTTTTTGTTTTTCTTGGAGATGAAAACTATTACTCATCTCTAAATCTTCCCCAGTGCAGATCCGCATATCAGTCCCTATGTGTTCTTTGCTTTTTGTGGTACCATTTTCATTAGAAACCTTCCTCTGAAAGCTTATTCTCACCCCCAAGTAAGGGAATGTTTTTCTTCCAGGCCTGCTGTGCACCCACCATTCTGAACCTTCCCTCAGCGACCTCCCAGAAATCTTATCCTCTTTATGTTATGATGTCCTATATATTGAAACATACATCTTACTTAGTTTAGGCTTTAGTTTTGATGAATCAAAATCTCTGATAGTTTGTAAGGAAGGGTGCCTGAAAGTATTTTTTTTATCCTGAAAGTATGAAAATACCTTTTTTTAAAAAATGCATGTGTATCTGATAAAAATGATGTGGCACTATAGGTTATAAATAACTCAACATTTTTGTGGGACTTGGAACCAGGAGTAGAGGAAAAATGCTTTGAGGACATCTCAGGAATCAGCGAGACCTCACTCTTTGCTGATTCAAGGATCCAAAGGCAAGACTTTTCTTTAAAAAAGAGAGCCTCAGGGCATCCTTTTGGGCAACCAAAGACAGTGAATCTTTCAGTAGTTCAGCTATCCAGGCCCTTGGAGAATTCTGCAGCTATGGTCCCAGAAAGTTCTCAAGCCAGCTCCAGAACTTGGCATTATTCTCATGGTGACGATTACACACACATGCAGTATAATAGTAATTGTGGGGCGAGGAAGGCTTCCACTTGGATTGCAGAGACCGTAGAAGCCAGGCAGCATTCCCCTGGCTAGGCAGTGAAGGTAAAGCCAAAACGTGCACTGGGGACCCTGGAAAATTAGAAATGCTAGGAACATGGATTGTTTGCAAAGGAAGGCCACAGGATATGAGCAGAGAGCGCCCACAAGAGAAGACAAGGACATTGTATTCAGAGGCAATGCCATATGGGCAGAGCTATCAAAGGCTTTTGGAGCTCACATTTTGCCTCAGTGTAGCCCAGATGCTGGTCAGGTAGCTACAGGATTTAATGGAATTGAAGGATTTGGTCATTGTCCTACTGTGTTTCATCTTTGTTTTTTGTCTGATTCCTTTCTATCTATTCCTCCCCTTTAGAGTAGAAATGTTTACCTTGTGTATGTTAAAAGTACCTAACTTTTTAAATTTTTCCCACAGGAGCACATAGCTAAGCGTTTGCCTTGAATCTCAGAAGAAACTTTGGACTTGGACTTTTTAGTAGTGATAGAACTGTTAAGACTTTGGCAACTCTTAGAGATGGACTAAATGCCTGTTTTGTAGGAGCTGAACATGAGCCTTTTGGGGGCTAGGGGTGGAATGTGATAATTTAAATCTGGAATGACCTCCAAAAACCTCTTGTGTTTGTTTTTTGTGGAATACTTATGGATTCCAAGTGCTGCTAAGAGATGGGACTGTTTGGAAGTGTGTGTGTGTGTGTGTGTGTGTGTGTGTGTGTGTGTGTGTGTGTGTAGGGGAAGTGGGGGTAGATCACTGGGGCTTGACTTGCAAGGGGAGAATTGATGGAACACGGCTGGAAAGGGTATGTGTTAGCTCTATCCTTCCTTGTTCATTCTGCTTTCTATTGTGATGCCATGAACAACATTTCCCTGGCTAGACCTTTGCCATTTGCTTCTACCATTGCTGGATGCCCACAAACGGACTGAGGTCTAAAATGGAAATAAAATAAGCCTTTCTTTCCTTCATTTTTGGATGTTAGGCATTTTGTTCCAGCAACAAGAAAGTAAGCAAGACCGCCATAGGACTTGACATTCTTTGGTTTGCAGCTCGATATTCTGTTCAGTCTTTACATGCCATTCGTCCCTCTGTCTGTGTCCTATGTCATATCTCTGCCCTTTGTTTTACAGGAATGCCAGCTATATTTGACTAAGATCAGCTTAAGCTTTTTAACATGCATGTTTGATGTCTATCCTCTGAAAATTTATGTTCTTCCTATGTGCAAAAGGCCAAATATATCAACAAGGCCTGTACCTACATTCCTAAAGTATTAGCAATTTTGACATGAACTTTGGACTAAAAGTCGTATTTAAGTATAATAATCTGAAAAGTCCTAAAGCTCATCTTTTATATCATTTAAATAAAGTGTGAGTTTGACTGTGTGATTTGTCTTTGCCCAAAAATCCTCTTTCAACAATAGACTTGTGAAACTAGAAAGCAAATATCTACTTACGTAATTTATTTATTTATTTTGAGACAAGGTCTTGCTCTATAGCCCAGGCTGGTCCCGAACTCACTATGGAGCCAGACTGGCCTTGGACTCAAAGCAATCTTCCTGTCTCATCCTCCGGAGTGCTGGAATTACAGGTGTGTGCCACCATGTCCTGCTTATGTGGTGCTGGGGAATAGAATTCAGGTACTTAGCTCTTGCCTAAGCGCTTATTAGGCATGCACTTTAATCGCTGAGCCATTCCTCCAGCCCACAAATATCTATTTTAGAAATATAATGGTGGGAGAGATGTAGGATAGTAAATCAGAAACAATATTGCATCCCTGGAGGGACAGCAGAGATTAGTGCCACCATCAAGGACTTGAAGGATGCATGGGTGGTAGTTCCTACCACATCCCCATTCCACTCTCCTATTTGGATAGTGCAGAAAATGGACGGATCTTGGAGGATGACAGTAGACTATTGTAAACTTAATCAGGGGGTGACACCAGTTGCAGCTGCTATACCAGATGTGGTTTCCTTACTTGAACAGATTAACACGTCTCCAGGTACCTGGTATGCAGCTATTGATTTGGCTAATGTGTTTTTCTTCATACCCATCTATAAGGACCATCGGAAGCAATTCACTTTTAGCTGGCAAGGTCAAGAGAGTACTGTGCTGCCTCAAGGATATATTAACTCTTTGGCCCTGTGTCACAACATAATCCAAAGTGCTCTGGGTCAGCTTGCCTTTCCCCAGGGTATAACAGTGGCCCACTATATTGATGACATTATGCTAATTGGGCCCAGTGAGCAAGAGGTGGCAACCACTCTAGATTTGTTGGTGAATCATTTGTGTGTCAGAGGCTGGGAAATAAATCCCACCAAATTTCAAGGGCCCTCAACTGCAGTAAAACTCCTAGGAGTACAGTGGTGTGGGGCATGTAGAGATATTCCTTCTAAGGTCAAGGACAAATTGTTACACCTGGCACCTCCTACATCCAAGAAAGAGGCACAATGCCTAGTAGGCCTATTTAGATTCCTCACTTGGGTGTGTTACTCTAACCAATTTACCGAGTAATGTGAAAAGCTGCTACTTTTGAGTGGGGCCCGGAACAGGAGAAGGCTCTGCAGCTGCTGTTCAGGCTGACCCAGCAGACCCAATGGTGCTTGAGGTGTCAGTGGCAGACAGGGATGCTGTTTGGAGCCTCTGGCAGGCTCCCATGGGTGAATCACAGAGAAGACCCTTGGGAGCTTGGAGCAAGGCCCTGCCATCATCTGCAGATAACTACTTGCCCTTTGAGGAACAGCTTTTGCCCTGCTACTAGACCTTAGTGGAAACTGAACATTTGACCACGGGACACCAAGTTACCGTGAAACCTGATCTACCCATATGAACTAGGTACTGTCTGACCCTTCAAGTCATAATTTTTTTTTAATCATGTTGGATTTTGAGAAAGACTTTTTTCATGGCAGTTGAGATGATTGTATGATTTATTTTTTGTCTTCTCTTTATGTGTGGTATTACACTTACTGGTTTACATATATTGAGCCACTCTTGAATTCCTGGGATGCAGCCAACTTGGTCTAGTGTATGAAATTTGTAAAGATTGGTTGCATTCTTTTTTAAAGGTATCTTGTTGAGGCTTTTGCTTCTGTGTTTCTTAGAAAAATTGACCTCTAGTTTTATTTCATTGTTAATTCCTTGTCTGTTTTTGGTATCAATGTAATGCCAGCTTCCAGGAATAAGTTTGGCAGTGCTCCTTTCTTTTCAATTACGTGAAAAACTGAAAGAATCAGCATTAGATCTTTTTCTAAAGTTCTGGTACAATTCTGCAATGAATCTTTCAGATTCCAAGCTTTCTTTATTGGTAGGGTTTTTATTAATACCTTGATTGCATTAGTGGTTGTTGGTCAATTCAGAGTTTTAATGTTGTCTTTGTTCAGCTTTGGTAATTATGTGTTTCTAGGAATTTATCCACTTATTCTAGATTCAATTTATTATTTATTTATTTATTTATTTAATTATTTTTTCCCCCATTTTATTGATATGTACAAGTGCGGAATTTAAGGTTTACAATGGAGTTGAGCATTTTGTGCACATACTTTCCTTGTCGAAGTGACAAGGGCTTTCCCGCTTTCCTTTTGTCCCTCCCCCTACCCACCTTTCCCTCCCTTCACCCCCCATCCCCCTCTTTCCCTTTGTCTTTCCTTTAAAGTTCCATGAGATAGCTGTGGTCTGGGTCTCTCATATCAGAGAGACCATCTGATGTTTCACCTTCTGCTTCCGACTCACTTTACTAAGCATGATATTCTCAAGTTTCTTCCATTTGCCTGTGAAAACCTCCACGCTGTTGGACCTTACAGATGTGTAGTATTCCATTGTGTATAAGTGCCACAGTTTGTGTATCCACTGGTCTGTTGATGGGTATTTTGGAGACTTTCATGTTCTAGCTATTATTAGTTGTGCTGCTATGAACATGGGTATGCATATATCTCTGTAGTATGTTGTTTTGGCCTCTTTTGGATATATTCCCAGGAGGGGCGTCACCAGATCAAAGGGGATATTTATTTCTAGTCTTTTGAGAGCTCTCCATGCTGCTTTCCAGAGTGGTTGAACGAATTTACACTCCCACCAGCAGTGCAGGAGGGTTCCTTTCCCACCACAGCCTCGCCAGCATTGATTGCTATTTGATTTGTTGATATAAGCCATTCTCTCTGGAGTGAGATGGTATCTTAGCGCTGTTTTGATTTGCATCTCTCTTATGGCTAGAGATGTTGAGCATCTTCTCATGTATCTATTGGCCCCTTGTACTTCTTCCTGAGTGAACTGCCTCTTCATTTCATTTGCCCGTTTTTCAATAGGATCCTTTATTTTGATGAGCTTAATTTTCTTTAGCTCCCTGTGTATTCTAGTTATGAGTTTCTTATCTGAGGTGTTGGTGGTGTACATTTTTTGCCAGTCTGTTGGTTCTTTATTTACAATGTTGACAGTTTCCTTTGCTGTGCAGAAACTTTTTAATTTGACAAGATCCCACTTGTTGATAATGGGGGTAATTTCTTTTGCTCTTGGTGTCTTGCCAAGAAAAATCTTTGCCTACCCCTATGTCTTTTAGAAATTTGCCTATTTTTTCTTCCAGAAGGTTTAGTGTTTCATTTTTAATGTCCACATGCAGAAGAATGAATCTAGTCACACACCTATCACCATGCACCAAAATCAAACCAAAATAGAATCTTCAATTTATTAAATTATAAGTTTTTGTATTAATTTGGGTTCTTCAAAAGGCAGAATTTACAGATTTTATAACAAAAAGGATCTATTTCGAAGGCTTACAAATCCGAGGATAGAGATAGTCCAAGATGGCTGCTCAGCCACAAAGTAGATCTCCCGTTTGGGACTGCAGGACAGCTGGTGAGCTGAGAGTTTGCTGAGGATCTTGGTTGTTCAAAAGACAATGTCTGAGACCAGAGCCTGATGACTGAAGATCAGTGATGGGCAGACAGTTGTAAGTCAAGACTGGAACAAATCTGTGCTGAAGATTTGTGATATGTAGCAAGTTGGCGCCCGTAGATAATTGTGAAGCAGAGAGCTTTCCCAGAGGAAAAAGCTGTAACAATCTTCCCTTTTCCTTCCTTTTATACCAGTTCCAGTTGGCTCTCCCACATCTGGGTGGGTGCTCTTCCCTCATTGGCTGGCCCACAGATCAGTCACACTATAATACAGGCACGTTCTTAATTCCCCATCTAGGCGTAGTTCCCAAGCCCTAATCCAGGTGTGGTCTTTGATTCCCTCAAGCTGACATAATCTCTTCAACAGTCACAGTTTTCAAAACAGTTCTTCTGATCCTTCAGATTTAGTGAATGTACCTTGTGATCTCGCCTTTTTCATTTCTAATGGCATTGATATTGGGTTTTTCTTTGTTTCTTTTGGTAGTTTTTGTTAGGGGCTTTTCAATGTTTCTGTCCCTTTGAAGAATCAAATTTCGACTCAATATCTTAGTATTTATAATAGATAATATAACAGGATATAGAAATTTAGTTTGATAATTGTTTTCTTTTGGTGCTTGGAAAGTTTTACTTAATATCTTCCAGCCTTTAGAATTTGTGCTGCGAAATCTGTTGTTATTTTTGAAAGGCTTTTCTTGATTGGTTACTTGATGTTTTTTCCTTATTATTATTATTTTTTTAAGCATTCACTGTGCTGAATTTCTAGGATTTTGATTATGAGGTGTTATGAACATATTCTTTCCTGGTCATTGCTATGGGATGTTCTCTACTCTTGTACTTCGACATTGAATTATTTACCTATATTTGAATTTTTTGCTGTAATTTCAATGAATAATTCTTTTTTTTTTTGCTTCTTGCATTCTCTTTTAATTTTACTTTTATTGTTGTAATTATGAGGGTTTTTTTCCCTTTGGTCTAGCAGTTGTTGGATAACCCATTTCTTTGTGTTGTACTGTTTGTATGGTACATGAGTACATGGCAAACTACATCAATCTTCAAGATCAAACACCTTGATCTCATGTTTTAACCAATTACACATACTTTCAACTTAATTTTTTATATTCTGAATTTCTTGACGATTTCTTTTCATAATTGCTATTTCTTTGTTTTTAAAAATTGCTAATTCTTTACCAAATGGTTATTCCTATCTTTTATTGTCTTAATTCAGTCAGCTAGCTTATTCTTTGTGTCTACTTTAAGCTCTCTAAACATTTTATTAATTAAGTTCACTATCTGTTTACTTAAATCTTTTTAAAACTTACCCAAAAATTTTATACTTGCTTATATTTCTTTTTTGATTTCTTTTGACATTTCGACCCTTGGTTTTGAGCTCTTCTCCTGTGGGTCCCTGTGCTTCAGGGCCTGTGACGTCATCGTTTGGGGAGGAAAAGTGTTTTTGGAGGCATCTCCTTGTCTTGCTTTCTCATCTTTCTCTTGCTTTTATATTTAGGATTACAGATCAGTTAGGGTAGAAAAACTCTGTCTCTATTTGAACATGTGTTTAATTACATTATGTCTCCCATTGATCTGTCCTTGAATTTGGTTATGTTTTGCTATTTGTACCACTTTTCAATCAACTCAACTTAATACTTGAGGGTCTTCTTAATATCCAGCTTTTTCCTGGAGGTTTGATCCCTAGTACCACTCAGACAGAAAAAACAAACTATATGAATGTTGATTTGGTGACACAAAGAGTTGCTAGCTATTGCCAGACAGTAAAAAAACAATTAAAATCAACCTCTATGCCATCATTAACAATTGAGAGAGATCAGCAGTATTGATAGAGTCTAAAACAAGCTGGATATTGGCTCATAAAAGCCAATTAAAAGCTACAACTCTACCACCTGTATAACCAAAACAAGGTATACATTATTAATATAGGCACAAATACAAACCACATATTGACATACCATAAAGATCTACTAGAAGCAACCACTCTTCCACTATTAATAATATAAAAGAATTCAGCAATAATAGCTTAGCATGAACTAAATGGCTAAAAGTTCCTAATGCTTAATAGTAGTAATAAAAATTGTGAGCATAGAAAAAATGAAAACGAACCAAGAAGTAAAATCTGAAAAAGAAAAAGAAGATGAGAAAGAGGAAGAAAGCAAATTGATATGAAAATCCAATTACATACTAAAAAAGGTAAATATAATTAGGTAAGTTAACAGGGGGAAAATATAACATAAGAAAAAATAAAACAAGAGGCAAAAAGAAAAAACAAAATGAATCAAACCAAAAACTCAAAATACAAGCAAAGAGAAAACCAGATATGAGTCCAAAAATTTTCTCCAGGTTAAGGGTTTGGGTGAGTATTTATTTTCCCTACAGGTCCTATTGTTTGGAGTCCATGAGATGGGGGATAGAGGTAGATTCAGAACCAGGGCCTGTTCTGTTTTTACTCTCACTCTTTTGCCATTTAAATACTGAATCTTGCCTTACTTTTGTCACTGTGCAGAAACAGTCAATAAATAATGTGTTACTTGCATTGGGCCTGTATTTCCTCCAGTGGCTTTTAGTTGTTTTTGTGCCCTGAGCTTCGGCTAACCTTATCTAGTTTTACAGGCCGTGGGCTCACGAGGCACTTCATTTTCTCCAGAGGCTCCTCTTTCATGTATTGTGGAATCTGGCAGAGGACAAAGTTGAGTATCTCTAAGCATACTGATGGATGGAGGGAGCAGACAGACAACTGATTTCGTTGCAGGAAGTAGGCAGTAGTGGGTATCAAGTAGTCTGTTGGACTCAATCTCAGAACTTTCAGAACCAGCTTCTTCAGAAATTCACGTGACTGGCCTATCTCCTTACCACAGTGAGTGGGACCACTTTGTATTTCACAGCTTGAGCTTAGTTTTGTTCAAACCTCTCAGATATCTGTGGCTAGCCCTCCTTTCCATGACCGTCTTTTGTGTCATCTTCCACCCAATCATTACAGCAGAATGATCACCAAATTTGAAAGTATGGCCATTCTACAACTTCTGATTCTTGGAGCAACTTAGTCTCAAATAAACCCCTTCTCAGAATGGCTCCTGATAATATCTCTTCCTAATGTGATCATCACTGAAGTGAATTTCTCCTCAGATGGTAGCCTGCCATGCCAAAGAAGTCACTCGCTGAGTAAAACTCCTCACTGTATTTGTAGCATACAAAAGCCGAATGCTTTAAATTGCTGTCTTCTTGGCTCCCATTGTTGGGATTATATGTGTGTACCACCATGCCTGGCTTAACATGTCTTTTCTGAAGACAAAATTTAATATGTAATGGCTGTTGATGGACATTGGTTTTACTCAGGATTTTGGTTAATATGAACAAGTCTATTAGGAAATTTCTTCTTATTCTTATTTCTGAGATAGGCTCTCCCTTCATAGTCCAGGCTAGTCTTGAACTCACTATGTAAGCAGCTCACGACAGTGCTCCTGCTTCAGCCTCATGAGTACTGGGATTAAAAATGTGTGTGACCACACCCGGATAATTTTTATGTTGTGATGGGGGATCGAACCCAGGGCCTTGCAAATGCTAGGAAAGTGCTATAATCATTGAGTTATGCCTCAACCCCTTTTAAAAATTTATGTTTAGATATTTTCTATGTATGCTTATTTTTGGATAAATTACTAGGATGGAATGGCAAGGATATATGATAAGTGTCTTACTTACTTTCTAATTGTTGGGACAAAATACCCAACATCCACAACTTAAGAGAGGAAAGATTTATTTTAGCTCAGAGTTTCAGAAGGTCTTTCCCAGTCATTCATGAACAATGGAAGCACATGACAGAGGCTAGAAATCTGCTCATGGCATTGTAGACAGAAGCCAAGTGCAACAAGATCAAGTCAATGTCTAGATACTTAGGCAAGGCCAGAGATTTCCCAGGAAGAAGCTGTAACGATGTTTCGTCTTCCTTCCTATATTTAATTTAAATTGTTGTTGGCGGGGGTGGGGAGGAGCCAGCAGAGCTACAGACAGAGAGTCCCGCACACCCTGTATTTCACTGCGGACTTGGCAGCGGTTCCGGGGCTGGTGCAGGGAGGAGCCAGCAGACGTACAGAGAGGGCACGTGCCCCACGTGCTGTGAACTTCACAGCAGTTTCTGGCCATTGCAGGGAGGAGCCCGAGGAAGTAAAGACAGAGAAGGCATGTGTCCCATGCTCTGCGATCTCCGCAGTGGATCCAGGGCCGGTATAAGGAAGTGCCACGCAGGTGCAGTGTGTTAGGGTCCAAGGCTAACACGTGCCGTGGACATTGGGGTGGGTCCAGGGCAATGAAGGACAGATCCGAGCAGGAGTGGACCGAGGGAACTCGAGTTCATATCCCCACCACCCCACTCTGTGATGTTCAGCCCAGAGACTGTTTTTTCCTATCGCCAGACAGAGCCGTACTGGGGAGAACCACATAGGGGAATACAGGTATGGACAACCAGAGACAACCACAGACAACAGAACCATGAGGAAACGTGGAGATAAATCTCCTTCAGGAAGTCTTGACATACCAGAAGAGCATACCAGGAATCCTGAAAATGTAGAAGCTAAAGATGAAAATGGCACAAATGATGGTAACTTCTGGGCCCAAAAATACGCCCAGTTAAAGCTGGAGTTAAAGCAGGAATTACAGCAGGAAGTGATGCAGGAAATGAAAATCAGAGATCAAGAGCTATGCCAAGACCTAGCTAAACTACGAGCAAGCTATGAGAAGCAAGTAGGGGAGATCAAAGAAGAAATGAACCAGAAGATAATGAAGGCAATACAAGAAATGAGACAAGAACACAACAGAGACATAAAAAATATAAATGCAGATATCCAGGAGGTGAAAAACACAGAGGTCAAAATAAGCAACGATACTGAACGATTTCAAAATAGATTATCAGACCTAGAAGACAAAATGATGGAGTGGGAATGGAAAGACCATAAACACCACACAGCAAAAAAGGAAGAAACTGAACCATTACAATGACTGATAGACGATTCAAAAAGAAACAACCTGAGAATTATGGGAATTCAAGAGAAGACTGAGATTGAAACAAAAGGATTAAAAGGCATATTCAAGGAAATTATGGAAGAAATTTCCCACATCTAAGAAGAGAAATGAACATTGAGCTACTACAGGCATTTAGAACCCCAACCAATATTGATCAGAAGAAAACCTCATCCCAACACATCATAATCAAAGTACTAGAAATCCAACACAAAGTTAGAATACTGAAGGTGGTAAGAGAAAAGCAGAAGGTGACCTACAATGGTAAGCCCATCAGGATAACTGCAGACATCTCAAATCAGACTCTGAAAGCCAGGAGATCATGGAGCAATGTCATTCAAACACTAAAAGAACACAAATTCCAACCAAGAATACTATATCCAGGAAAACTATCTTTCAAACTAGAGGGAGAAATTAAAATCCTCCAGGATATAGAAAGCTTAAAGAAACGTGCAGCCACTAAGCCAGCACTGCAGAGAATTCTCAAAGGAAACTTGGATAGCAAAAGAGAAGCCAACGACACAAGAGACCCCGGGGGAGGGAGGGGGGGAAGTCAAAAGCTAGATGAGAAAAAGCTGAGAAAAAAGTAAAGCCAGTAAACAACTTGGAAAAACTACAACGATGGCAGGACACACCAAACATACCTCAATAATTACCCTAAACGTGAACAGCCTCAACTCACCTATCAAAAGACATAGACTAGCTGACTGGATCAAAAAGAAAAAAAAAAAAAACCAGAAACCCACAATCTGTTGCCTATAAGAGACTCACTTCATCCACAAGCAAACTCATAGACTGAAAATGAAAGGTTGGAATTCAATATTTCATGCAACAGGTCCCAGAAAACAAGCAGGGGTAGCTATATTAATCTCAGCCTCATCAGATTTCAAAAGAAAACAGGTGAAGAGAGACAAAGATGAACACTACATATTGGTTAAAGGAACATTAGAACAGGTAGAAATCACAATTATCAATATGTATGCCCACAACTCTAGAGCACCCAATTATGTAAACCAAAAATTACTAGATTTGAAAGGACGACACATAGGCCCCAACACAATTATAGTAGGAGACTTTAATACTTCACTAGCACAAAGAGATAGATCAACCAAACAAAAAATCCACAAAGATATACAACTGCTGAAAGATACTATAGAAAACTTGGATATAACAAACATTTACAGTCATTCACCCAATAGCAACTGACTATATGTTCTTCTCAGCAGCACATGGAACATTTTCTAAAATAGACCACATCCTAGGACATAAGTCATGCTTAAACAAGTACAAAGGGATAGAAACAGTTCCCTACATACTCTCAGATCATAGTGGAATAAGACTGGAACTAAACTGCAGCAGAAACGGAAGAAAATACACAAATACATGGAGACTTAACAACTTACTACTGACCAAACAATGAATCACGGAAGAAATCAGAAAAGAAATCAAAAACTCCATAGAGTTAAATGATGATGGAAGTGCATTATATCAAAATCTGTGGGACACAATGAAAGCAGTCCTTAGAGGAAAATTCATAGCCATAAATGCACACATCAAAAGAACAGAACAGTCACAAATAAATTCGCTAATGATGCACCTCAAGGACCTAGAGAAACAAGAACAACTTTATCCAAAAGGCAGTAGAAAAGAAATTATCAGATATGAAATAAATGAGATTGAGATTAAAAAGACAACAGAAAAGATTAATGAGTCAAAGAGCTGGTTATTTGAAAGAATTAACAAAATCAACAAACCTCTTGCCAACCTCATCAAGAAAAGGAAAGAAAAGGCACAGATTAGCACACTTAGAAATGAAAAGGGTGAAATTACAACAGACTCTTCAGAAATCCAGAATATTATAAGAAATTACTTTGAACACCTAGGCTCTAACAAATTTGAGAACTGGAATGAAATGGACAACTTCCTAGATACATATAAAATACCAAAATGAAATGAGGAAGATATAAAAAGCTTGAATAACCCCATCACACACATAGAAATTGAAGCAGTAATAAAAGCTCTATCTACAAACAAAAGTCCAGGCCCAGATGGATTCACAGCAGAATTTTTTCAGTACTTTAGGGAAGAACTTACTCCAATCCTCCTCAAACTATTTCATAAAATAGAAAGTTAAGGGATGCTTCCAAACTCATTTCTCGAGGCTAGCATCACACTAGTCTCAAAAGCAGACAAAGACCTAACCAGGAAGGAAAATTATAGACCAATCTTCTTAATGAATATAGATGCAAAAGTCCTCAATAAGTTCCTGGCAAACAGAATCCAACAACTAATCAGAAAAACCATACACCATGATCGAGTGGGCTTCATCGCTGAGATGCAAGGCTGGTTCAATATACATAAATCAATCAGTGTAATACACCATATCAATAAAAGTGAAAACAAAAACCACATGATCATTTCTATTGATGCAGAAAAGGCCTGTGACAAAATCCAGCATGCCTTCATAATAAAAACACTGAGAAAAATAGGTATAGAAGGGCCCTCCATAAATCTCATAGAAGTCATATATGCTAAGCCCACTGGAAATATAGTAAATAGAGAAAAGTTGAAATCGTTCCCTCTCAAATCAGGAACAAGACAAGGTTGCCCACGCTCACCACTCGAATTCAACATAGTCCTCAAAACACTGGCCATGGCAATCAGACAAGAAAATGAAATAAAGGGAATTTGCATCAGAAAGGAGGAGGTCAAACTCTCCTTATTTGCAGATGATATGATTATCTACATGGAAGACCCTAAAAACTCCACTATGATACTCCTGGAAACAATAAAAAAATTCAGTCAAGTCTCAGGCTACAAAATTAACACTAAAAAATCAGTAGCCTTTCTTTACCCTAACAATGAACTTATTGAGCAATAGCTCAAAATAAACAATTCCATTGTCAATAGCTCAGCAAAAAATTAAATACCTAGGAGTATACCTAACCAAGGATGTGAAGGACCTATATAAAGAAAACTACATTTCATTGAAGATAGAAGTTATAGGAGACACTAGAAAATGGAAAGGCATCCCGTGCTCTTGGATAGGCAAAATGAGTACAGTCAAAATGACTATACTACCTAAACTGATACATAGATTTAATGCAATCCCTATCAAAATACCTACAAGTTTCTTCAAAGAACTTGAAACAACAATCCTTAAATTCATATGGAACCAAAAGAGACCAAGAATAGCCAAAGCAATCCTGAGCAACAAGACCAAAGCAGGAGGCATTACAGTTCCAGACATCAGGCTGTACTATAATGCCATAGTTGTAAAAAAAATTTGGTACTGGCACAAAAATAGACAGATAGACCAGTGGAACAGAATTGAAGATGCAGAGACAAACCCAAACACCCTCAATTGCTAAAGTAGCACGCATGGCTTCAAGACCAGTTGCTAATAGACTCCCCTCTGAAATTTCCCCTCTGCAATTTCTTGAGCCTGTCATTTACAATCCACAACACTTCTGGTCTTCTGAGCTTTTGACTAGAACCCCCCATCAAACTCAGCTCATGTCATATTAAGGCTTCTGTAGCCAGCTTCTGGCCTCAGTGGCCAGACATTGACTTGATCCTGTTTGCTTGATTCTCTTGGCTTCTGTCTGCAATGCTGTGAGTAACTTTCTAGCCTCTGCCATGTTCTTCTTGCTGGTTGCCTATGAATGAGCTGTATGCAACCTTCTAAAACCATGGGTGAAAATAATCTCTCTTCTCTTAAGTCATGGATGTCAGGCATTCTGTCACAGCAACAAGAAAGTAACTAAGACAGAAACTGGTATCAGAGAAGTGAAGTTGTTGCTGTGACCATGTGGTTTTGAAGCCTTTGGAATTAGTTTGTGAGAGGAGTTTGGAGAGATTTGAAAAAGCTGGCTACAGAAGCCTTAATATGCTGTGAGCTGAGTTTCAAGGGAGGTTCCGGTCAGAGATAGCCAGAGATTTCCCAGGAAGAAGTTGTAACGATGTTTCTTTTTTCTTCCTTTATTTAGTTCAAGCTGCCAGTTCAAGGCCCCACACCCAAGACAGGTACTCCTCCCTCATGTCCTGACCCATAAATCAACAACATACACTTGGAAGTTCTGCCCTAAGAAATTCCCAATCTCAACAATTTGATACAATCCCTCCAGCTTCTTCCAGCCAGGCCCTACCTCCCAGCAACACATGGTTCCAAATACATGAGGCTTTGCGGGGGTGGGATGGGGAGTTAAGCATTCAAGATCCAAACCAAAGCAGTAAGTCCGTTTAGTTTTCAAGAAACTGCCAAATAGTTTCTAAGGTGTTCTATTATTCGTTTTTCTTCTGGTCATGCATGAGAGTTCTATTTGATGAACATTCTTACTAAACTTTGGATTTTCACTGTATTTATTGAATTATTGTATTTTGTATAGTTTTCTATATCATGCCATTTGAATTTGTGTTTCTGAATTCGTGTTTGTATTTATTCTGATAATACAGGTAAAGAAACTATTCAAATTTTGTACTTATTTTGTGTGTATTCTGGTGGTTTCAGTTTTTCATTGGACTCTTTGCCCACTGTCTACATTGTTTTTCTTTCCTGCTTACTTCTTCAATATATTCTGTTTTTTCAAATTGATACCTTACAAGGTATGACTATTAAGGCTCTGAAAATTTTTGTCTTCTTTCCCTAACATGTAGATCCATGTATACGGGAGCACAGCTAACAAAAGCTAAAATGTGAAGGCTGCTGAAACATCCATCAACAGATCTATGGATACAAACATTGTGGTGTATATTCACAATGGAGTACTACAGTTCCACTAAGACTTAGATTTCGGGCTTTTGTAGGTAAACGGATGCAACTCGAGATCTTCTGGGATTATATTATATTCTAGGACACAGTAATTTTGTTATTTATAAACTAAGCCTTAAGTTTTCCTCTGTGCTACTTTTTTTCCAGAAGAGTTGACTTCCGTATCATGATCTCTCTCTCTCACCTCTCCTAGGGTTATGATGACTTGCTGTTTTGACTCTTCTATTTCTTAAAGTTCCCATAAAATTGTGTGTTACTGTGCTTCTGCAGGTAATTGGAAAGTTTCCATAATCACCAGTGACTTGCCAAATGCAGGGACCAGCTCACAGGTTTATATTATATTATATGGCCAACAAAGAAGTTCAGCCCCCATATATCTTTATGGAACAGATGGGGCTCGGTTTCAGGATGGCTATGAAGACATCTTTACTGTAAGTAAAGACTGAGTGCAACCTGTTAGTAGAGATGATACAGTCAGTGGGTACTTTTAAATGAATGCAGTTTATCAAACTGGGCTTCTTCTGTTGTAATAATCTGTGTCCTGTAGAAATCAATCAGAAGAAATTCAACGAAGTCTCTGCTCAGACAGACTTAACCCAAGTAAATCCATCATATAAGAAGAGACAGTAACTAGAGAGAAGTACTAAATGTTCCACATAGTTGTTTATATATTGGTGGCTGTCCATGGCAAGGGCTTATGTCTTCCTAGTTCTACAGATATGGTTCAAAGTCAAAGTAACAAAGGTAAAAAACTTTATCAAGTCACCTTGACACGATGCGTATGGGTACATTATGCTCAACTTCATTATGAGCCTTAAATTTTGCACTTATACATATCAATAAAATGGGGGACAAAAGAGAAAATTCAGCATCTTTTTTGATTCAGAAATGACGGTGACCAAAGAAACTATTACAAAAGTGAGAATAGGAAACAAATGTTTAACAAATAATACTCAAAGAATTTTAAAGCAAGCATGAAATTTTGTAGTTAATTTGTGATAGGAAGAATAAAAAGGAGAAGACGAACACGTGCACCAGGCATCACACTGGAGTTTCTATTCTAATACGTTATTGTCAGGAAAACAAATAAAAGCAGAACGATCTCTTGCAATTATTTCCTACTGACAGTAGTGTGTGTACCATTAAAAATCAGTTTATTTAGTCATTTAATAATTGAATTTATTAGTGAAACAATGCAAGATTAATTGAAAAATAACCTATTTCTACATATCTTAAAAACTTTAGATACACAAAATTAAAAAATTTGACTAAATTTTGAAGGTATGATATAGCTAGTGATATATATTTTGTTTTGAAAATTTAGAACCAATTAACAAAGTAGTTATCAATTTTAAATCAATTTAAAAAATGCTAAAATAAATGTTCAAATAAAGCATGTTAATGATAAAAAGTTTCAAAACAGAAAGATGGTGGTGCCCTTCAATTTGATGTTACAATTAAATGAATTAGAATAAAGATTCCAATATATTTTGTGGTTAAAGTGTGTGACCCTAGTAAGGTGAAAGGATTTACTTTATGTGACAGATAGAAGTACTAGTCATAGTCATTTTCCTGGATATTTGCAAATGATAAGTGCTCGCTCATTAAATAAACACTCAGGTTGTTGCTTACACCTCCAATATAGATATGCAAGTGTTTAATTTAATGTGGAAATAGGAAAATGATCTTGTGATTGTGCTAGTTTAATGGAAAGAAATTAAGATTAGTTCAATTGACTGAGAACTATTTCTATTCATTTATTTTATATCTAAAATGCAAAAGATGGTAATTCAGCTCAACTAGTCAATTAAGCTTCTTAGTCTAGTGGAGACTATGAATAAAAAATTATTATTGTAAAAAACATTATCAAAAAGGAGGATGAAGTTGTTAACTATTAGTTGCTATAATATAATATATGAATAACAAAGACATTCAACCCTCCTGTAATCTTTGTTGAACAGATGGGGCTCAGAAGTAACCTCTGTGAAGTTATTAGACCAAGGCTGGACACACCCCTGAGATTAGAATCTAGAAAGAATCAGATAGCAAAGATGAGGAAAGGGCATTTAGTGCCATGTTGTTAAATAAATTTAGAAGTGTTATTTGTCAAAGGCAAGATATATGACGTGTAGTAGTTTATAGGTATTTAACAATGTGTATGGGATGACTAGATATGTGGAAGTATTATTTTGAACTGAATAGAGAGCAGTTAGAAGAGGATGTTTGTAAGTACCTTGAATCTGTATGAGGCATCTTTATCCATGAGATCCTGGATGTTTGGTTTACAGCAACTAATGAACTTTGCTCACGGAGAGGTTGAACCATTTGCAACTATCATTCTTATCAGAATAGTATAAAATTTTCACTTTATATTTTAGTGTGAATTGAGAAACTCTTTCCTGTGTTGATGGTTAGTGTAAATAAAAGTAAAAAGTGAGGACTTTGTCATGTGTGTGTGTGTGTGTGTGTGTCTGTGTGTGTGTGTAAGAGATAATTTTAGAAACCTGAGAAGGCAGGGCCAAGATAGCAGAAGTGAAAGATCATTTCATAAGACAGAGATTTCCTCTATAGCCTGTCCTACGAAGGCAAAGGATCTGCTGGACCTGAATGGTGACCACAGGACCAGAGAAAGAGCAGTGAAGATCACTAGAACGTGAACCCAGGCTCTGAGACAAGGAGCGAGCTTAGGGTGAGGCCTGCCAAGCAGGGCCTGGAGCTGCAGAGGGCTGGTGGGCATGGACCACAATTGGTGAATGTGTGGGAGGATTGCGGCAAGGGTAGCATCTAGAAGGTGCTGGGCAATCTTATGTCTCTGTGCCCCATGCATACAGGCTTGTCTTTGGCTTTGGCATGCCGGAATGCTGAGTAATTCTGGTTGTGATGCAAAAGCGGGCGAAGACCTCACTGCAAGCACTCAGCACATGGGGCCTCTGGTCTGAAGGCCAGCCCATGTAGTCACGGTGCTGGAGTCACAACCAATGTCTGTTGGCAAGCCCAAAGAGGAGAGTTAGAAGCATATTGTGGAACTCTCGCAGGAGACAGACTGTCTACGAATTACACTCCAGGAAAGCCAGGGACTTACTTGCCAGTTACTAGGCAGGGAAGAGAACTGGCAACAGGGGCGAGAGGAAAGACTGATCTTTCTAAAAGAGCTGAGCTCAATGGGGTTAGGTCTCAGAAAGCAGTGGTGATATCTTCCCACCACCACAACACAGACGTAAACAAGAGCCAGCTTACTCCTGTGTGGTGTGTACAAGGGAAAATGAAGCATCTTTTCACACAGGATCATTTTGCCCTCACTCAATACAATCTCATAGGAGAAGAAAAAATACTTTGGAGCAGGACTTCCTTCCATACTGGGACACAGAAGAAGAGGGAAGACTGGTTATTCCCTCTCCTCCTGTCAGCAGGATTCAAGGTCTTAGTTGTGGATGTAGAGGATTCCCAAGCAAAAACACAGGGGATCTTTTTTTCTTTTTTCTTCTTTTTTTTAACTTCAATTCTCACTTCAATGGATTTCTGTGGGTGTATTGAAACTGCTTTTTTTTTTGCTATCGATATGTGGGTTTTTAATTTTTTTATCCTTTTTTCTTCCGTTGATTCCCTTCTCTTTCGGTTTCTGTTGTTTCTGCATTTCTTTCTCTCTTAATTAACTTTCTTCTTTCTTTCTTTCTAACTTTGTTTCTCTCTCTCTCTCTCTCTCTCTCTCTCTCTCTCTCTCTCTGTCTCTCTCTCTCTCTCTTTTCTTTTGACAGGGTCTCACTCTGTAGCCCAGGCTGACCTTGGACTCAGGGCAATTCTCCAGTCTCAGCCTCTCAAGTTCTGAGATTACAGGCATGTGCCATCATGCCCAGCTTATGTGGTGCTGGGGAATCAAACTCGGGTACTTAGCACTTGTATTAGTGCTTGCTAGGCAACCACTTTAACAGCTGAGCCATTCCTCCAGCCCCTCAATTAGCTCTTTATGCCCTTTATGAAAAAGCCTTTCTATAGATTCTGGAGGCACACTCTACATCACTCGTAAGTGTCTTTGTTTCTTCTTACTGTTGTTTCTATTGTTTAAGTTTCCCCACTTCCTTCTGATCTGGGGCTGTTAGCTCTGCCATACTTTTCTCTACCCTTAAATAGTCTTATATTTTCTACTACACTTTCAAAGCTATTCCATAACCTCACTCTGCTCTTTCCCTATCTCCATCACTCTTATCAATAATATTATCAAGCATTGACAACTCACAGCCACATAGCTTAACACATTGGGAAGCAAAAATTGTATACTATTTAGCAAGACACAGATAATTATGGTAGAGTTTTTCTATATTAGCAAAAACAATTTATTGTTGCTTTCAGCAAACTTCTAATATGTTACTACACAATGTGTATAAAGACTTTTATTATTATAGGTAACATTTCTTATGTTAAGTGTAGAATGGACATATGAGTTGATATCTTGTTACCATATGTGTATAACTAGTTTATATTAAGTTTAACTATTGATTTGAGTATTCAGTCTACTATTAAAGAGACTACAGTTATTGGAACCTATTAAGATGGATAACTTCTGGTAGTTTGGTTTAGCCAAGGTAAACAATGTAGATGACTGTTTGGTGATGTAATACAGTACTGATATTAGAGAAACATTTCAGTAAGTCAATACTAGGTTATTTAGATAATACATTGGTGGTGGAGGCTGTGCCTTTTAAATGTTAATGATTGTACTATTAAATTGATTAGCAGATTCTGTCAAATAATTTGCTAGTCTCAGTTATGTTATTGTAAATCTTTATTCAGATTGTGATGATGTCGTAGACATTGATCTTGATTTTCAGTATATTCCAATAATTGCTTTGTGCATTGATTGCATACAGTTCTGTAATCTGTTCCTCCTTCACCAAAAAGTGGAGGGGATTAGGCAAGCATCAGAAGGCTGGTCATCAAGAAGACCACCAAAATTAATAGCTAAATAAGCTGAGAACAGACATGAATACCAAAATATGAATGAACTCAAGAAAATTCCAAAAAAAAAAACTAACAGAAAAGAACCTCACAGTAGAAAGAGAGAGAGAGCCCATAGACACTGCTGATCCCTAGCCCGCAGCAACGGAACCATGAGGAAATAAGGCAATAAATCACCTGCAAAAAGACACGGGTCTCCAGGGCTGACATCCTGGGCTGTGACATAGTACAGCCTACAGGAAAGGAAGTCAAAAACCAAGTGAGCCTGTTGGCCAAAGAATTCTAAAGAGATATACTTAAACAAATGCAAGAAAGACTCAGTGAGTTCAAAGGGGCTTTAACTAAAAAACAATGGTTTTAATAGCTATAAAGCTTAAGGATTATAAAAAGATACAAATAGAGAGATAAGGCAATGCAAGAAATGAAAGAGAGACAATCAATAGGGAGTCAGAAAGACTGAAAGGGTTCCAAGCTGAATACAAGATTTGAAAAACTTACATGAAATCATGGGACATCAGCTAGAGTACTTAAAGGGTAGATTATTGGATCCTGAAGAGAAGGTTGACCAGCAGGATTATATGGTCAGTGGTGACCAAAATACAAAAAGGCAAGAAAAATAATGAATAACTCAAAAAGAATCAACCTCAGAATTATGGGAGTGTAAGAGAAAATGGAGGATAGTGTAAAAGGTATAAAGGACAGGTTCAATGAAATTATAGAAGAAAATTCCCCAAATCTAGGAAAAGAAATTAACATTGAGCTGCTGTAGGCACATAGAACACCAAATAACCTTTATTACAAGAGATCCTCTCCAAGATACATAATAATGAAAATCCTAGACCCTCAAAACAAAGAGAGAATACCAAAACCTTCAAGGGAAAACCAGAAAGTAACTGATGAAGACAAACCTACCACAATAACTGCAGACTTCTTAATACAAACGTTGAAATTCAGGAGATCATGGGCTGACATAATTTAAGTGCTAAGGGAACATAAATGACAACCCAGACTGTCACTTCCAGAAAAATTATCCTTCAATGTAGAGGAAAAAGTAAAAATATTTTATGATTAAACCCCCCCCCAAATTTATGATGACTAGATTAATGTTACAGAAAATACTTAAAGCAATATTGACAGAGATAGGGAAACCAACAGCACCAAAGATCGCAGAGAGAAAAAAAAAACAACAAAAGAAGCAGAATGAGCTAATAGTAAGGTAGAACAAGTAACACTGACGCATCATAATGACAGGATATAGCAAATATACCACTATAATAACTCTCAGTGTTAGTGGCCTCAACTCTCCTATCAAAAGACATAGATCGGCTTAATGGAATAAAAACAAGAACCAACAGTTTATTACTTGCAAGAGACACATTTTAACCATGAAGAAACACATAGACTGAAAATAAAAGTATGAAAATCAATACTTTCTGTAGCTGGACCCAGAAAACAAGCAGGGGTAGCCACTCTATTCTTAGACACAGCAAATTTGAGCCAAAACAGATCAGAAGACACAAAGATAAACATTATATACTGGTTAAGGGAAGAATCCAACAGGAAAAAGGACAGTTGTTAATATATGTGCACCTAACATCTGGGCACCTGATTTTGTAAAACAACCTACTAGACATAAAAAGAAAAATAGGTCCTAATAAAATTATAGTAAAGGGTCTCAATACCCCCACTCTCACAAATAGTCAGGTCAAGTAGTGAAACAATTAACAAAGAAATATTCACGATAAGCTATACTATATATCAATTAGACTTAACTGATATCTATTGAGTTTTTCATCCAACACCAACAAAATACACATTTTTTTCTTAGAAGCACATGGATCATTTTTCAAAATGGATATATTGTAGGCAACAAGACATGTTTAAATACATACAAAAGAGTTGAAGTAATTCCTTGCATACTTTCAGATCATGGTGAAACAAAACTAGAATTCAACAGCAAAAGAAACGATTCAAATACATGGAGAATAAATAACATATTATTGAATAAACAATGAATGGGTCACAGAAGAAACTAGGGAAGAAATAAAAAATTTCCTAAAGTCAAATTACAATGGAGGCACATTATATCAGAACCTGAGAGACACAGAGAGCAGTGCTAAGACAGAAATTCATAGCTATGAATGCGTACCTTAAAAACTACAGCAATCCCCCAAAATAATTTAATGATATACCTCAAGGTTCTAGAGAAACAAGACCAATCTAAATTTAAAGATAGTAGAAGAAAATATATTATGGATCAGAGGAGAAATTAATGAAGTTGAAACTGAAAAAGCAATAAAAATATCAACAAGTCAAAGAGTTGTATCTTCAAAAGAATAAATAACATTGATAAATTTATAGCTAAGCTATAAGAAGGAAAGGTGAAAAACCTTTAACAATTCAATTAGAAATGAAAAACTGAAGTTACAATGGTCACTGCTGAAATTCAGAGAATTGTAAGGAACTGTTTTTAAAACTTACAGTCAAATTACAAGATATGGAAAAAACCGAAAAATGTCTTGGTACATACAAGATACCGTAATTGAACCCAAAAGACATAAAAACCCTGAATAGACCCATAACAGAGTAATAAAGTTTTGACCTACAAAGAAAAGTCTAGGACCAGATGGATTCACAGCAGAATTCTATCAGTATTTCAGAGACGAACTATTAACAGTACTTCTCAAACTGTTTCATGAAGTTAAAGGAGAAAGGACATTGCCAAAGTCATTTCTGGATCCTAGCATTACCCTGATACCAAAACCAGACAAAGAGTTAAGAAAGAAAGCTACAGATCAACCTCTTTACACAATATACATGCAAAAATCTCCAATAAGATACTGGTGAAGAAAATTACGCAAATCATTAAAAAAATTATGCAATGTGATCATATTGGCTTCTTTCCAAGGATGCAAGGATGGCTCAATATACATAAACAATTAATGTAATATGCCACATAAATAAAAGCAAGAACAAAAAAAATTACATGATCATCTCAATAGATGCAGAAAAAGCCTTTGATGAAGTCCAACGTCCAGTCAGGGTAAAAACCCTGAGGAAATATGTATGAAAAGACTTTACCTCAAACTGATAGAAGTCACTTATACAAAATCTATTGCCAACCTTATACTATATGAAGAAAAGTTGAAAGCCTTTCCTTTTAAATCAGGAACCTGACACTCTCTTCACTCCATCCTGTTCAGTAGAGTACTCTAAACCCTACCCAGAGATGTCAGGCAAGAGAATGAAATAAAGCATTTACATATTGCAATGTGTCTCAGTTACTTATTTGTTCCTGGAACAAAATACCCCACATCTACAACTCAAAGAAGGAAAGATTTATTTAGATTACAGTTTCAGAAGGTCTCACACATTTTGTTCACGGTAGCGGGCAATGGAGGAAGCAAATGGCAGAGGCTGGAAAGCTGCTCGTGGAGTTGCAGACAGAAGCCAAGTGAGTAGAAGAATAATGATACCTTGAGACTAAGGCAAAGGCTGGCACTTTCTCAAGAAGAAGCTGTAACAATGTTTTTTATTCCATCTTTTACTCAGTTCAAGCTGCCAGTTGGGCCCCCTATACCCAGGACGAGTCACCCTCCCTCACTTCCTGGCACACAAGTCAACACACACCTGATAGTTCTGCTCTGAGCATCCCCTAATCTCAACAGGTTGACACAATCCTTCTAGCTCAAGCCTATGCATCTATGCCTTGAAGCCACACCCTACTTTCCAACAGCACACGGTTCCATAGTTATCCCACTACATCTAAATGTATGAGGACACTCATATGCTGGGGGACACTCCAGAGCCAAACGGTAGCAGGAAGAAAGAAGCCCAACTATGCTTATTTTCAGATGACATGGTTATCTACATAGAAGATACCAGAAAGTCCATCAAGAGACTCTTAGAACTAATTGACAAATTCAGCCAAGTTGCAGGTTATAAAATTAATACAAAAATTCCATAGAATCTCTTTACACTAACAGTCATTGAGAAAGAGCTGAGAAGAGTAACAGCTCCTAAAAAGTTAAATACATTGGAATAAATCTAACAAAGGGAGTGAAAAACCTCTATAGTGAAAACTACATTATGCTGAAGAAAGAAAATGAAGAGGACATTAGAAAATAGAATGACATGCCCTTGCTCCAAGGTAGGCCCAATTAATATTGTCAAAATGGCTATACTGACAAAACAGATACACAGATTCAATGTAATTCCTAGCAAAATACTAAAAACATTTTTTTAAAAACTGAGCTTAAGCAAATGATCCTAAAATTTATATAGAACCAAAAGAGACCCAGAATAGCCAAAGCAACCCTAAGCACAAGACAAGAGCAGGTGGCATTACAATTTTAGACATCAAGTTATATTACAGAGCAACAGTGATAAAAACCATATGGTAGTGACACAAAAACAGACAGGTTGACCAATAGAATAGAACAGATACTGCAGAGACAACCTCAGATAACCTCAGGTATCTGGTCTTTGACAAAGGGGTCAAAAACATACACTGGAGAAGGGATAGCATCTTCAGTAAATGATGATAGAACAATTGGTTAGTCACATGCAGAAGAATGAACGAGACCCACACCTATCGCCAATGTGTTAAAATGAAATCAACGTGGATCAAAGACCTAGATGTTAAAATGGAAACACTGAATCCTCCTGAGGACGAAAGAGGCAAAAACTCTTGAAGATATATGAATCATGATAAAGGGATACAACTTGAGACCATTGTGCTTAGTGAAGTGAGTCAGAAGCTTAGACATTGCATGTTTCTCTAATGTGAGAAACCCATGGTGCAAACACATTCTTAAATAGTCAAGTGAGATGGTGGGAGCCGGGGGGAGGGGACAAAGGAGGGAGTGAGAGGGAAAGACAGTGGATGGGGAAGGACGTATGAAGTTGTTGCACTGTATTTCTGAGGTTATTGTGTGTTGTATTTGTGTTTTCATTAGTCTTAAAATACTTCTTAATTCTTTGTAATTTCTTCTTTTATCAGTTCATTGTTTACAAGTGTGTTGTTTAATTTATACTTATTTTTGAATGTTGTTGTGGTTAGGATCTGGAGTGTCCCCCGAAAGTCTCATGTATTTTAATGTTGTGGATTGTGTATGGAACCGTGTGATGTTGGTGGATTGGGGTCTAGTCTGGAGGGGTGGATTACAGTTAAGACTAAAGGTGTGTGAGTTAGGATTAACGGTGTGTAGTGGCCACACCTGGATGCAGGAGGGACTGGTTACTGGGCGGAGACCTGAAAGGATACATAAGCTGCACCTGCCTTCCTGAAGGACTGGGACTAGTCTCAACTAGCTTCAGCTTGCTTTCCTGTTTGTGATGTCCTGAGAAGCTGCCTCCACTTCTGCCTCTGTCCTGTACTCTGATTGCTGCTGGCCGCCCCTGAATGGACTGTGACCACATGAAATTGTGAGCTAAAAATAAACCTTTTCTAAATTTGTGGGTGTCGGGTATTGAGTCACAGCAACGAAAAAATAACTAAGACAAATGTTGCAATTTTCTGTTTTTTAAAATAGGGTCACACTCTGTAGTTTAGGCTGGCCTCAATTCAGGGCAATCTTTCTACCTCAGCCTCCCAAGTTTTGGGATTACAGGCATGTACCACTACCCCTGGCTTAAGTGTTGCTGGAGAATAAAACCCAGGGCTTGTGCTTGGTAGGCATGTCACCAACTGCTGAGCTACGACCCCAGCCCCTTTTCTAGTACTGATTTTTGCTCTCAATCTATTGTGTTTGGGCAAGATAGTCTGTATGATTTCAGTTTTTGAATTTTGAAAACTTGTGTTGCTATACAACATATTGTCTATCCTAGGAAATACTCTGGGTATACTTGATGTGACTATGTATGTTATTGTTTTTCCCATTATGTATATATATTTATGCTATACATAACATTTACATCGAATTTGAGTGTTTTGTACACATATATATCGCATCAAAATTACAACCCCTTCCCCCCTCCCCTTTCTGGCCTTCCCGTACCTTCCTCCTCCCTCCTAATTCTGACTATCACCCCCAGTTAGGTCTGTAAATTGACTGTAATCTGGGTTTCTCATATTAGCGAAACCATTTGATACTTAAACTTCTGCGTCTAGCTCACTTCACTGAACATGATGGTCTCAAGTTGCCTCTATTTACCTAAAAAGCCTCAAATCTGTCTTTTTTTGAGACAAGGTCTCGCTCTGTGGTCCAGGCTGGTCCTGAATTCACCTCAGAGCCCAGGCTGGCCTTGGACTCATGGCAATCCTCCTGTCTCAGCCTCCCGGGTGCTGGGATTACAGGCGTGTGCCACCACGCCCAGCTTATGTGGTGCTGGGGAATCGAACTCGAGTACTTAGCGCTTGGCTTAGTGCTTGCTCATGCGCTTTAACTGCTGAGCCCTTCTTCCAGCCCCCTCAAATCTGTCTTTAAGAGTTGCAGTCTTTATTGTCCAATGCTCTGTAATGTTTAAGCCTTCTGTTTCTTCACAGTTCTCTCAAGTTCTACCTGTTATTCAAAGTTGGGTATTGATATCTTCAACTACTACTGTAGACTGTGTGTTTCAGTGTTTAGTTCTGTTAAACTTTTCTTCATATGGCTTGGAGTGTGGCTCAGTGGTACAGCATGTAGTTTGCATGTGGAGGTTCTGTGCTCAGTCCCCAGTGCACACTCACTCACTCACACTTCATATATTTTAATATTCTGTTGCTAGATGTGTATACGTTTATAATGCTGACGTTTTTCTGGACGAACTGATACCATTGTTCTTGAATCCTTTATAGATCACAGTGGGAGACATTGGAACACTCTTCAAAATTCGTATTGGTCATACCAACTCTGGCTGCTCCCCTTCCTGGCATTGTAAGGAGGTAAGGATACATTAAATTTTTTTGGCAAATTTTTTTTGCAAGATCCTGCAAAGACTGGACTCTCAGAGAGATATTTCGTGCCTGTAATGAGTCAATAGATTTAAACCAGGACCTTCGTATTCAGTTCATTTTTCAAGGACTAGCTATAATTAGTCTCTGATTGTTTGGGGAAGCAGCTCAACTAAGGCATCCTTTCATTTCTTTGCAAAGAAGAGATTAGAACTCTGGGTAAACTCCCATAGCTCCTGGATAAGTTTGTATTACTGATTTCAAAATGGCTAATTGTATAGCATTTGCTTAAAGGTGGTTGTAAAGTTGCATTTTTGTGATGATGACATAATGATATACTTGGGTCTGGAATTCAGTGTACCCATGCTGAGCAGGATAATGTCTCTTAAATATTTTTAGAAAGAAAAAAATGCTTCAAATTTTCATGTTGTTCAGAATGAAAATTTCTACTTATTTCCATCATTTCCTACAGTTCTCCAATACTGGAAATTAATGTAGTGTGTTGTTTGTTTTTGTAGATAATGTGTTTACATCTTCTAGCACTTCAAAAGAAATTCTGTTCTCAAAGTACAAAGACCATCTAGCTGTGTTCTTGATATTCTTGGCCACGTTGTTCTACAGTTTTATAACATGTGAGGATATTAATGAAAATTTATGAAGGATGGATAATTATTTAAAAACAGATTCTTAAAAATTTCATTAGTAGGAATGAGTAGTTAATAATGGGAGTTTCTTTATATTAAAGTTCCAAAGCATTCTGAAGCAGGATGAAAAATGAAATCGACTTCATGAAAAATCTTTGTAGAGGTTAAATTTCAAAATCCAAAATCATTGCCTGCATTCTGTATGAAATGACGTTCTTTTTTATGATATGAAGATTTTAAAGTATGATATTAAAATTGATACTTAAGTGATTATATAACGCCTTGTCCCTTTTGATTTCTCATTAATGTTCCTGCTATCTTATTTTTTTGGTAACCAATAAACAATATTATATTTGTTATTAAAGTGGGATACTGAGACAACTATCGAGTGGTCGGAAAATATTATGGAGTATTGCAAAGCAATGATATGAAGTAAGGCTGGAGTGTACCGTCTTCCTGTGGGAAGCACTTTTTACTTTCAGGCGACTTGCTTGCCTGAGGATTACCTCACCTCTGTTTGAGTACTAATGGAGAGACACACGGTTGTGTTTATTGGGTGCTGATAATTGAATCCAGGGCCTCGTACATATTAAATATGCACCTCTACCACTGATCTATAACCCCAGCCCCTAGACATATTCATCATGCAAAGTTTGAAATTTGAAAAATTAAGTAAACCAACTTGTACCCACAACCTGAGGAGATTTAAACAAAATCACTGGCTCCATAATATGTGGTCACAAAACCAATACGACATTGCTGCAGAATGATCACATTACTTTTACTTAATTTTCTCCTTCTCTCTTTTATGGTACTGGGGATTAAGCTTAGAGTCTTCATGCTAAGACATTAAGTGGCATTCCCAGTCCATCTTTAATTTTGGATTTTGAGGTGGGAGCTGTTCAAGTCTTCAAGTTGGCCAGGTTGATTCTTGAAGTGGCCTTTCTCCTGCATCTGCGGGATTACAGGCCTGCGCCACCAGGGCTGGCTTAATTCAAGTTTAGCTGGGGAAGATTATAAAGTGAAAAGTTTAAAATACTTATTTAAAAAAATTTCTCCAATAATTATCCTTAAACCTACCGAGAATAATCATATCACATAGTTATAGCAGTAGCCTTGGAAACCAACACCTTGTTCTGTGATTCTCAGGGATTCTTGTTAAAAGTTACGTGGCATCAGAAACATCCTTGACCACAGTTATGAGGATACATTTCTGGGCCTGTCTGATACTTACACACTCTAAGAGGTTCTAGTACTGAAGTGTGCCTTTTAACAATGTAATTTCTTAAGCAAATTAAAGTTGAAAAATCTCTAATTTAAGCCATGTTAACAAAATTAAAGTTAATTTAACAGATAACACTCGTTGAAGCTTTTAAAAGAATAGTAGTACTTTTCTTCTGAAGGGCTGGATTTTATAACCAGAAAACATAATTGCTATTTTTAGGTGGTATTTTTACATTTTAAAATTCATACCAGAATTTCATAACATCCTTGTTTAATTCCAAAATAAAAGGATTATATATAATATGACATAACATGTTCCCAAATGAAGTAATTAATATTTGCTAATTATTCACAGTAAGGATCCAGAGAGAGAACTGTATTAGTTTAAATCTGTAGTATGTAAAATCCAACTTCATGCTGGTATTTTATACTAAATTATAATATATTATATTAAATAAATTTATAAAAATAAATTATAATAAATTACATCATCGATTATAATATATTATAATATAGTTATAATATATTATAATTTATTATTTAAATTTAAATTGGAAAATTCATTTTCAAGGTGTTGAAACAGAATAACAAATTTTTAGGAGCTAAACAGTACTATTCATGACAATAATTGCAAGGAAATTGGCATGTTTTATATAAACATTTCAAAATAGGGAGATTAGAAATAGAAAAAATTCAAAATAGAGAAAAATACTTTTGTAATGACAATAAAAGAGGTTACGTTTGAGGTGAAAGTAAAAGAAGTTATACTTTTTGTCAAGCAATCACAAATTTCTCACATTAAAAATGATTTGAGCTAAACAGTAAATTTGGAGAAAAAATTTCATTCAACCCTTTGATGACATGTTTTTTTGCAAGTAATGCTGCCACTGTTGTAGATACGGTTGCAGGACACGAATTCTGGGAAACGGTTTTATATACCTGTTCAGCGATGGTTGGCTCGAGATCAAGAGGATGGGGAAATCTGCCGAGAATTTCCTGTTTTAAATACAGGACAACCCATTCCTCCAGGTAGGGACCATCCGACTCCAGGCAGCGCAAGTAAAACTCCTTTGCCTAAATGTTGTACGACGGGGAATTAAAGATATGCATGTTAAATAAATGAATGCGTGATTAAGGATGGTGGGTTTTTGTCAACGACTTCTAGTGGTTTAGCAGCGGTATCTGAATTGCTTGTAGCTCCACAGGCTGGCATTGGGGAGCACGTTCTTGTCACAGCCCTTGTCACAGTAGGAAGATCAACTGAAATGCTTCCTAATCAAAATGAAAATGTTAGTGCTTTGAAGGTCAGGAGAAAATTGAGTGTCAAATGAAGTGAAGGGTTACGAAGCACAAGTCAATGTGCACTTTTCTTACCAGGCTCTACTGCAGCTTTTGAAAATGTATCTTTTGATCAGAAATCAAAACCACAGCTGCTCGGTGATTTTCTAAACATGTGGCTATAAGCAGAGATATACAGAGGTCTTGTGCAAGTGTGGCTGAAAACAGGCCCTCCATCGCCTCAGGGTCAGGCAGTGACACCTGATCTGGCCTCAGGATAACTCCGTACAACCTGCTTGCTATTCTCTAACATGGAGAAAGATAGGAAAAAGTTATATGAGAATTATTAAATAGACAGTTGGTAAAATAGATTTTTTGTCCAGTTTAGGCTGTGTTCTTTCATAATGTGATATATTAGTTTTCTAAGCAGACGAATAATGATAGAAAATACTTACTATCCAAATGTAAAGAAGAGCTTCACAATATAGTGTATTGTAGCATGAGGCTTAAGTACATTTGTGTCATTTTTTTAACAGAACATATACTGCTAAACTGTTTGCGCCGACTGGCAATTCCTTTGTGGTTTTTAAGTAAGGTGTACTAATAATCAGAAAGTTTCTAAAGAAAAGATATTTTTGAAAAGCCACGAATAGCCCTATTTACCAAGAAGCGAAATTGGGTGGGCATTGGCGTCCTCTTCAAAGCACTTTCATACACTCATAAGCCTCGTTCTTACCCATCTTCCTCGGGGGGCCACACCACGTGCATTATCTGAGGGCAGAAGTTCACCAGATGCCCTATTCCTGCTCACTCTCAGTAGTGGTGCAGAGGCTACTGTTGCTTTTTTTTCCCTCTCCCATTTTAATTAAAAAATTCTCATCAAAAGAGACACATGAAGCAAATGCGTGCTGGTCTTTCTTGCCGTCTCTGTAGTGCTTGGTACTCATTAATAGACATTTTTCTTTTTCCACATGGCTGAGTATTTTTTAGTGGTACTAGGGATTAAGATCAGAGTCTTTGTTCTGAGTTATATCCCCAGCCCATATTTTTATTTTTATTTTTTGTTAATTTTGAGACAGGGTCTTGCAGTCCCAGGCAGGGCTTGAACTTGTGACCCTCTTGCCCCGGCCTCCCAGAATGCTGGGATTACAGACCTGCATCACCACGTCCTATCTTAGTGTTCTTCCCCCATCCATGGCCCTTAGGACTTACCTATCTATTTTTTTAATCATTTTAATTACTTTATATTCATCATGTGCTATGACTTCGATAATTACTATTCTTTGTGATTTGGTTATGTCACTTGGTATATTGCTCTTGATGTTTATCCATGGTATTGCATGCAAAGGATTGCCTTCTTGTATAAGTTGCATAATATTCTATCACATGTATGTAACATGATTTATTTGTTCAGTTACTAATGGATGTTTGGGTGGCTTGCACTTCTTAAATGTTGTAGATAATCTTATAAGAAATACTGGTGTGCAAATACAAATATCTCTTTGAGATCCTACTTTGAATTCTATGAAATATATACACAAAAGTGGGAGTTCTGGATCATACTCTAATTCTATTTTAATTTTTTGAGGAACCTCTGTCCTGTTTTCTATGATATGAGTAGCATTTTACCCTCTCAACGGTGCCGCACAAGGGCTCCAATTTCTCTCTCCATATTCCCTACAGCACGTATTTTCTGTTCTATTGATAGTGGCCACCCTATGGCTGTACAATAGCGTTTCGTTGTGGTTTTTTAATTTTTATTTGCATTTTTCTAATAATTAGTGGTCTTGAGTTTCTGTGTTTTCTGGCCATTTTTATTTTCTTTTGGAAATTGTCTTTATTCAAGCCCTAAGCCCATTTTTCAAATTTGGTTGGTTTTTTTTTGTGGTATTGACTTGCAGGAAGTTTTTCTATATTCTGGACATTAACCCGGTAGCAGATAAACTTGGGAAATACTTCCTATGTTTTCATTGGTAGGCTGTTCATACTGTTAATGGTTTCCTTTTCTACATAAAATTTATTCAGTGTAATGGAGTTCTCACTTATCTACTTTTGCTTCTGATGTCCATGAAATAATTGAGAATAATAAAGTTTTCTCTTATGTTTCTGCCTACGAATTTTATAGTTTTATGGCTTAGCCTTAGGTCTTTAATCCATTTTGCATTAATATCTCTATGTGATATGTTCAATGTGATTTAAAAATATGGCGAATATTTAAATTAAAATTTTTTACTACAGTAGAGGACACACTGTAGTTAACCGCTCTGAAAAAGCCTCTGTGTTTGAGCACATTTCATCCTTCTTGTCATTTCCTGAAGTGGCTCTGAAAGTCTTCTTCTGTATCTTTATTTGTGCTGATGTGGTTGTCTTGATGTCCTGAAGTGACTCAAAATGTTTCGTGGTCATTTTTACTTTGGGGAAGAGCCAGATATGGTGCGCGGTGGCTGAGGACGCATGACGTCTTTCTAAGCCTGCTGTTCTGTTGGTTGGCACTTGGCACCAGCATTCACCAGGTTTTTCATCACCGAACTGTCTCTGAGAGCGCCAAGAACAACGAGATAAGTGTTTTAAAGTGAGGATTATATTAAAAAGGATTAATGGAAATGTGTCTTTTACTGTAATAATTAGAATCCAGCTTCATTTTAAAATATATGCTTGGTATGAATAATAATTACTTTCATCTGGGGAACTCTTCTCTCTCTCTCTCTCTCTCTCTCTCTCTCTCTCTCTCTATATATATATATATATATATATATATATATATATATACATATGTGTTAATATCTTACTTATTTTTGTTTCTTCTTTTATTTCCCCTGTTCCCCAGATTTCTTTCCCATCTCCACAAATTCTGCCTCCCTATTTCTTATCATCCCTGCTTTATTTTGATCTCTAAAGCTATTTTTATTTTGGGTTTCTCTATGTAAGAGTAACCGTGTAATATTTAGCCTTCTGTGTTTGATCTGTTTTACCTAGCATTGTTTGAGAAGACATCCAGTTTCCGACAGATGACTCAGACTCCTTATGGTGGAGTAGTGCTTCATCACATGTATCACATTTTCTATATCCATTCGTCTTTTGATGGGCATATTGGCTGGCTAGGAGATTGAGCTATTAGGAGTCATGCTGCTATAAACATGAAGACACATATGTGTGTGTGTGTGTGTGTGTGTGTGTGTGTAGAAACACACACACACACACACACACATGAAGAAGTATAGCTGAGTCAAATGGAATTTGTACTTTTACTTTTTTGAGGACACTTTATACTGATTTCCATTGTGATTGTACTGGTTTATATTCCCACCATTTATAGAGAATTTCTTTTTCCCCACGTTCTCACCGGCATATGCTGATTGTTTTTGCATTCTTGATGGTAACTATTCTTTGCAGAGTAAATCTCAGTATTATTTTGATTTGCATTTCTCTAATATCCAGAGATGCTGAACATGGTTTCATGTACTTGTTGACCACTTATATGTTTTCTTTTGAGAAGAATGTATTCATTTCAATTGCCCATTTTTATTAGGTTTTTTATTTTGGGGGTCTAATATTTTCGGTTCTCTATGTATTTTAGATATTAGCCCTCTGTCTGAGGAATAGCAGACAATTTCTCCCCATTTCGTTGCTTGTCTCTTCCTTCTGTGGTTGCTAAATTTGATACAATCCCACTTGTTGACTCTTGGTATTGTTTCTTGTACAATTGGGGTCTGTCCAGGAAGTCCTTTCCTATGCCTATGTCTTCAACAGTTTTACTTATTTTGCCGTTCAGCAGATTCAGTGTTTTTGTTTTTATAACTAGGTCTTTGATTCATTGTAATATCATTCTAGTACAGAGTATGAGGTATGGGTATAGATTCATTCTCTTGCATGTAGATGACCGGTTTTCCCAGTATCATTTGTTAAAGAGGCTATCTTTTCTCCAATGTGTACTTTTAGCCTCCGTGTCAAAAATAGATGGCTAAAGGTTCATGGGGTTATTTCTGCATCCTCAATTCTATTCATCTGGTCAACATGCCTATTTATGGGCTTTCAGTAAAACTTAAAATCTGGGATTGTGATGCTTTCTGCTTTTCTCTTCTTGCTTAGGATTACTTTGACTCTTCTGGTTCAATATGCATTTTAGAATTTTTTCTAGTTTTGTGAAGAATATAGTTGGTATTTTGACTGGCATCACACTAAGTCTGGGTATCATTGTTAGCATTATGACCATTTTGACAATATTGGTCTGCCTTTCCAGAAATAGGGTATTTTCTAATGTTTCTTCAATTATATTTTTTTCCGGGTAGTATAGTTTTCATAACAGAACTATTCTGTTCTATTCAATTCTGTTGGTCTACCTGTATTTATCTCACTACTGTGCTTTATTACTGTTTGTGCATAGTATGTTTTGAAATCAAGAAGTATGAAGCGTTTGACTTTATTTTTTCTGAAGTTATTTTGACTATTCCAGAGTACCTTGTCATTTCATATGTATCTCAGGATACCTTTTAAATTTTTTCCTGTAAAATATTGGAATTGTGATTGAGATTATATCAAATTTGTAGGTCACTAGAGTAATGTGGACATTTTAATAATGTTAGGTCTTGTTTGAACATAGCATTCCTTTAATTTCTTTTAGCAATGTTTTGCATTTTTCAGTGTACAAACCTTTAATTACCGTGGTTAAATTTAGCCCTAACTTCTTTACACCTTTTCAGCTATTGTAAGTGTAATTATTTTCTTAATTTCCTTTTTGGATCAGTTGTTCATGTTGCTTAGTAATGAAACCGCTCTTTACGCATCGATTTTGCTATTTTAACAATTCTGCTTTTCTGTGCGTGGAGCTGTCCTGGTACTGTTGACTTCAGAGTCTTCCTCCACTGCTCCATCTATTCTGTCGATGTTGTACAGTGACTCAGTGGGATAGCGGGGTCTGGGTCACTACATCTTTCCTGGAACTGGAGCTTTTGTTTGGATTTATGAATGCGATTTTCTATTAGATGAGTAATGTTTGCATCTAAAGTGTTTTTTTTTCTCTTTTATTATCAGTGACAATATATGCAGTGTATGTGGCAACGGGTGAGCTGTGGAATGCTGGGACAGCAGCAAATGTCTACATTTCTATCTGTGGGGAAAAGGGAGACACAGGATCAAGACAGCTATTTAGATCGAAGTGTTCCTTAAAATTTTTAAAAGGACAAGTAAGTATACGAGAATCATTTATGATTTCATAAAGATTTCAATTTTGGAAAACCACATAACATTTCTTGTATTAACCTTCTTTTAATGCATTTTAAATAGAATTTGAGGAGTTTGCTTCCTTAGCAGTAAGTGTACAGATGGAACCTTACTTAATTTGACTCACAACTTTTCAACTTTAAGAGAAAAGGGATGTGAAAGCAATCCACTCTGGATAGAATTCTTACTTCGAGTCGGGAGTTCTGATCTCCCAGGCGGATGGTTTGCAGCCTGATACTTCACAGTGTGAGCCACAGCGGGGAACCTCAGCTCCTGGCTAGCCCCGTGACTGTGACAGTGACCGGGCGATGCTTCACAGGACATTGGGTTGCTTGGCTTGATGCTCAGTAGCTTGGTGTAGGTTAAACACATTTTCAGTTTGCAGTACATCCACATTTCAGTGGATTTTTGAGAACCTAACCATGCATCAAGAGACACATGTATTAACATTATTGTGTGACTGATCTTCAGAACAAATATTTTTCAAAACTGGAAATATATAACCATTCAGTACCAACTTCCTGTGTTTCCCTTTCTGTAGTTCCAGGTAACCAACATTCTACCTTCTGCTTCTATGAATTTGACTACTTTAGGTTTGTTATGTAAGTGGAACGATACGGTAATTGTCTTTTTGTGACTCCCCCAACTTACTGTACATCCTTAAGATTCATCTATGTAGTATTATGTAACAGGATTTTCTTTAAGACTTCTCTCTCTCTATATCTATATCTATATCTATATCTATATCTATATCTATCTATATCTATATCTATATATGGAATGTATTCTGGTGATATTCTGTTGACCAGATTTTCCCATTAACTTTTAGGTTGCCTCTCCTCTTGGCTGTTGTGAGTAATACAGCTATGTCATAAAAGTGAAAATATCACTGAAATCATTCTTTTTATAATTTTGTATATATGCCAGGAGTAAGATGGCTGAAACACTTGGTAATTTACTTGTACTTTTTGGAGAAACTACTATGTGTTTTCTCCACAGTAGTTGTACCATTTTATAGTTTCACCAACTATATATATATATATATATATATATATATATATATATATATATATATATATATAGTTCTACTTTCTTTACATCCTTGCCAAACTCCTCCTCCTCCTTCTTCTTCCTCCTCCCCTTCCCCTCTTCCTCCTCCTCCTCCTCTTCCTCCTCCTCCGCCTCCTTCTTCTTCTAGTAGTAGTCACCCTGATTGGTATGACTAGTGTTGATTTGGATTTCTCTGGTAATCAGTGATGCTGAGCATCTTCCATGCATATGTTGGCACTTGTTCATCATCTTACGAGACTGTTTAAAGCAACTGTGTTGCCTGTTTTGAAATTGAGCTGATTGTTCTGGTTGTTGAATTATAGACACTCACTGTAGTTTGGACCTTAAACCTTTACACTTTCATTCATTGCTCTCCTGAACACATTGTTCTCCAGATCTGTTTATCTTTTTGTTGAAATTCTCATTTTGTTAGTTCTTTGCACTTTCTGACTTAACATCTTTATGAGTGTTACTTTGAATACTTTGTTGAGTAAATCACTTCTGTTTCACTAGGGTTGATTTCTGATTTATCTTGTTGTTTTGTTTGGAATACATTTTTGCTTCTTCATTTTTTCTTGACTATCTGGTGTGGTTGCATTGGAGAAGAGCTACTACTACTTTTAGCATTGTCAGCCTGGCGTCATAGAGGAGTAAATCTCAACCAGCCTAGGCACAGATGTAGGGTGCCTCAGGGAGATTAGGTACATCACTGTCCTACAGCAGTGATGGGAGCCAGTGCCTCATGGAACAGCTGAACATGTCAAGATGCTGGGTGTGTAATCTAGTTCCTTCTTTATAGGGAGAGCCTGGGAGCTGGAATTTGTTTCCTATTCTTTCTACACTACACTCAGGAGAGGATTTGTGACACGTGCTGGCACTCTCATTCAGGCCATGTACTTTCAACTCATGGCTTTGTTGCTTTGTTGGGCTTTTTGTTTTTCTTTATTTTCTCCAAGTGCCTTCCAACTGTCTGGTCCTATCAGCTCTTAGAGGCAGTTGGATTATCTGAGAGTTTTGATTCTATTTCTGGAGCAAGCGTCCACATGCCCGTCCAGTTCTATCTGTTTCCAGATTCAGGATAAAGCTTGACTCATGGACAGTAGCTGTGGCATTAGGCCTGTGGTCAAAGCCCTTTAAGGGAGAAATGGGGAGCTGGTTTTTGCAGTTGTTGTTACTTATTTCTTTATTTTTTTGAAGTACTTCTGTGCTCATTTACAACCACTTATTTCCTCTCTGTGCTTCCAGAGCTTGGGTAGAAACTGTCCAACCTGGGAAACTTGATGTACGGACACTGTATTTACAGGAAGAAGCTTGAGACTTGGTTGTAATGCTGGTGTAAGCCAGGGTTCAAAGTCATGGGAAGAATCCTTGCGCCTGTTCACATTGCCACAAATTACTAGCAACCCGCCCTGCCAGTTCTCTGGTGTAAGCAGAGGCTGGAAAGCGTGCAGTCAAGGCATTTCAGTGAGAAACTAGAAGCTAATAATTTGCGTTTCCCTGCTTGCTGCTCGGAGTCACCCAATTCTCTGTAGTCTCTGGGGATTTGAAGGTGCCAATGCCTCTGCTATCAGAGGTACTAGGGTGGCATTCGTCAAGGGTGGGTAGTGCTATCTGTGGTCCAGGGACTTGAATCCTTAGAGGAGAGCTGGATTAAGGATTCCCTCCTGGCTCTATAGCACTGTCTCCTGGCTGGACATCTGGCTTCTCCTGCGTCTCTGTTGTGGATGTCCCTCAGCTGTCCGTGTGCAGGAGTCTCAGCGCACTTCTCTATTTGACTTTCAAGGTAATTGACCTACGTGTAGTTGCTTACTTGGTACATGCGTGGGAGCACTAAGTCAGGAGCCTTGTGTGTTGCTGGCTTGCTGGTGTCACTTGACCCAGTAGTTGTTGAAAGAGTGAGTTGTTTAATTTGTGGGTTTTTCAGTCTCCTCCTTCTTTTGTTTTCTAGTGTCATTTCACGGTGACTGGAAAAAATTCTTGCTCCAATTTGAATTTTCTTGTATTTTTAAAGCTACAACTTATCTTAAGATCTGTTCTTAACAATGTTTTATGTGCCTCCAGCACTTGGGAGGCTGAAGCTGGAGAATCATAAGTTCAAGTCCAGACGAAGCAGCACAGTGAGATCCTTCTCAAAAAAAGAAGTTTTATGTATGTTTGAGAAGACTTGTATTCATCTACCTATTGTTTGGTGGTTCTGCACATATTCAGTTGGCTTGTTGATTCCGTATTGCTCTTTTGTTTCACTGTTCTACCTATTTTATTAGTTGTTGAGAGCGGGACATCAAAGTTCTCCTACAGATACTGTGTTGCTGTCGTTATTTCTTTCACTGATTCTGTCAGTGTTTGTTTATGTATGTGAATTTTGGTCTTATGAACATAGACATGTATAATGGTGTAGCTGCATGATGAATTTACCATTTTATCACTATATATTTTTTCTTTGTAGCCACAGCTACTGTCCATGAGCGAAGCTTTTTATTTAAACTCCTTTGATAGAATTTAAATTAAAATATATTTTGTCTACTGTGGCCATTTCCTTTGTCTTTAGCCCCGCACTTTCCTGGGATATCTTTTTTTCTTCTTTTGCTTTCAGCTTGCGTGTCTTGAGAGCTAAACTGAGTCTCTGTAGGCAGCATATAATTAGATCTTCTTCTTCTTATCATTTTTTTTACAATTCATTCTGCTCAGGGCTGGAGGAATGACTCAGCAGTTAAAGCGCTTGAGCAAGTGCTAAGCCAAGCGCTAAGTACCCGAGTTCGATTCCCCAGCACCACATAAGCTGGGCGTGGTGGCGCACGCCTGTAATCCCAGCACTCGGGAGGCTGAGACAGGAGGATTGCCGTGAGTCCAAGGCCAGCCTGGGCTCTGAAGTGAATTCAGGACCAGCCTGGACCACAGAGCGAGACCTGTCTCAAAAACAGTATCAAAAACAATCCATTCTGCTCGTCTGTATTTTTTTGTGGAGTTAATCCATTTATGTTTAAAGGATTTACTGGTAATGGAGAACAAAGTATTGTCATTTAGTTAATTGTCTTCTGTTTGTCTGGTAGCTTTCTCCTCCGATCCTTTCTTCTATTATAGCTTTTGCTTGTGTTGAGTTGATTTTTTTTGTTACGAAGTGCTTTAATTCTCTTCTTTTTTGTTTCTGTGTATTATATAAAGCTTTTGTCATGGCTGCCATTATAGTTATATAAAACATTTAAAAGTTGTAACAGTTTATTTTTAGACTGATAATAACTTCACCTTCATATAAAATCATACTCCTGCAGGATGTGGTGACACTTACCTGTAATTGCATCACTAAGCTGAGCCAGGAGGATTGTAAATTTGAGCCCAGCCCGGGCAACTTGGTAATTTACTGAGACCCTGTCTCAAAATAAATGAAAAGTATTCATTATAACTTCATCACATAGTTTCTTTCTTTCTTTTCTTTCTTTCTTTCAAAATAATTTCATCATGGTAAAAAAACCTTACATGGCATAAAATTTAAAATTTTTTGTGAATACATGAACTCCAAATTCTGTAACACATTAGAACCTTGGGGCTCGGGGAATCAGTGAGCATCTATGTCTACCCCTTTTTCAGAGGTTCACCCCTTTCCTATCTGACCATTGCTTCTCTTCTACTCTGTCATTTATGCTAGGGCCTTTTTATGTCATTATTTTTGTGCATTTCATAAGAGGAACAGCTACCTATAGTCAGTCTTTTGTGCTTGGTCCATTTCTCTGAGCATTATTGACTCTACATGGCCCCATTTTAATTCAAATGCTTCATATCTGTCTTTATGGCAGTCTAATATTCCATTGTATATAGGTACCACATCTTCTTTAACCATTCCTGTCTGGATGGGCAGGTAGGTTGTTTCCAGGACTTGGCTGTTATGAATTCGGCTGCTACTAACATGAATATGCACGTATCTTCTTGGTATGTTGACTTTATTTCTTTTGGGAACGTGCCCAGTAGAGCAGTAGCTGGATCAAATGGAATTTCCATTCTCAGCTTTCTAAGAAACCTCCAGACTGCCTTCCGTAATAGTTGCACCAGATTACATTCCCACCAGCAGTTTTTTTTTTCCTCCACTCTCACCAACCATTGTTGTTTTTTGAGTTCTTGATGTAGGACATTCTAGTGAAGTGATGTCCACTTTCTTATTGATATTAGAAATTACTTTTTAATACACTGTATATATGTTTTTTCTTTAAATTATAAATAAGAATTTAAAGTGAGTTTTCTGTGTCAAAGTTACAATCATGCTGTAACTCTACAGGCTGTGGGGCTGTCTTCTATTTCTGGTATTTTTCAAACTCTGTGGCTATTTCTGTATAGCTCCACATTAGGACACACATAACTAATTACTATATTTTCCCAGAACCTTATATTTTCATTAATATGTGTGTCAGTCTAATGTCCTTTCATTGCAATTTGAAGGATTCCCTTTTAGCATTTCTATATGGTAAATCTAGTGATAATGATCTTAATTAAATTTTGTTCATCTGGAAAAGTCTTAATTTTTTCTTTATCTTTGACAAATAGTTTTGTCTTGTATAGAATTCTTGATTGACATTTTTTTCTTTCAGTATCTTAAATATAACATCCTACTGCATTCTGACTGCATGATTGTTGCCTAAGTTCATTCATAATCTTATAGATCTTCCTCATATACAATGAGTCATTTTTCTCTTGCTGTTTTCAAGATTCTCTTTGTCTGAAATTTAACAGCAATTTGCCTATTCTTTTAGGTTTATTTTACTTGGAATTTTCCCCCATTTTATTGACATGTATAAGTGGGAAATATAAAGTTACATTGATCTTGAACATTTTGTGCACATACATATCATAAAAAATTACAAGACCTTCCCCTCTCTCCTTTTGACCCTCCCCCACTAACCCCCTCCAGTTCCCATTATTTTCTTCATTAAGTTTTGTGATATGATTTTGATCTGGTTTTCTTATATCAGAGAAACATTTGATATTTCACCTTCTGCTTCTGACTCACTTCACTAAGCATGATGGTCTCAAGTTGCCTTCATTTGCTTACAGAAGCCCCAACCTATCTGTCTTTATAGATGCATAGTATTCCATTGTGTATAAATACCACAGTTTGTGTATTCATTGGTCTGTTGATAGGTATTTTGGTGTCTTCCCCAATTTAGCTATTGTTAGTTGTGCTGCTATGAACATGGGTGTACAAGTATCTCTGTTATGTGTTGTTTTTAACACTTGGGAAAATTCCCAGAAGAGGTATTGCTGGATCAAAGGGGATATTTATTTTCAGTCTTTTGAGAGACTTCCATACTTCTTTCTATAGTGGTTGTACCAATTCACATTCCCACCAGCAGTGCAGGAGGGCTCCTTTCCCCCCACAGTCTCACCAGCACTGATTGCTGTTTGTGTTCTTGATATAGGCCAATCTCGCTGGAGTTAAATGGTACCTTAGCTATGTTTTGATTTGCATTTCTTTTATGGCCAGGGATGTTGAACATCTTTTCATGTATTTATTGACCATTTAAACTTCTTCATCAGTGAACTGCCTATTAATTTCTTTTGCCTATTTTTCAATAGGGTCCTTGATTTTGAGGGGCTTACTTTTCTTCAATTCCCTGTTTATTCTGGTTATGAGCCCCCTGTATGAGGTGTCGGTGGTGAGTGTTTTTTCCTTGTCTATTGGTTCTCTTTCTGTAGTGTTGACAATTTCCTTTGCTGGGCAGAAAGTTTTTAATTTGACATGATCCCATTTAGTAACTATAGCGACAATTTTTTTTTTTTTTTGCTTTTGGTATCTTATTAAGAAAGTCTTTGCCTACACCAATGTCTTTTAAATGTTTGTCTAATTTTTCTTCTAGAAGGGTCAGTGTTTCACTTTTAATATCGAGGTCTTTGATCCATTTTTGATTTGATTTTGGTGCATGGTGACAGGTTTGTGTATATATTCATTCTCCTGCATGTGGCTGTCCGGTTTTCCCAGCACCATTTGTTGAACAGGCTGTCCCTTTTCCAGTGTATGCTTTTGGCTTCTTTATTGAAGATTAAGTAATTGAGGGTATTTGAGTTTGTCTCTGCATCCTCAATTTTGTTCCATTGGTCTGTTTGTCTGACCAAACAGTGGATCACAGAAGAAATCAGAGAAGAAATAAAAATACTTCATAGAGTTAAATGATGATGGAAATACATAATATCAAAATCTATAGGATACAGTGAGAGCTGTACTTAGAGGGAAATTCATAGCCATAAATGCACATATCAAAAGAACAGAACAGTCACAAATAAATACTTAAGGCCCTTCTATACCTATTTTTTCAGAGTTTTTATCATGAAACGGTGCTGTATTATATCAAAGGCTTTTTCTGCATCAATTGAGATATCATGTGGTTTTTGTTTTCATTGTTGTTGATGTGGTGTATTACATTGATTGATTTATGTATGTTGAACCAGCCTTGCATCTCAGGAATGAAGCCCACTTGATCATGGTGTATGATATTTTTGATTACTTGTTGGATTCTGTTTGCCAGAATCTTATTGAGGATTTTTGCATCTATATTCATTAAGGATATTGGTCTATAATTTTCCTTCCTGGTTAATTCTTTGTCTGGTGTTGGGACTAGTGTGATGCTAGCCTCAAGAAATGAGTTTGGTAGTATTCCTTCACTTTCTACTTCATGGAACAGTTTGAGAAAGATTGGAGTTAGTTCTTTCCTGAAGTACTGAAAAAATTCTGCTGTGAATCCCTCTGGGCCTGGGCTTTTAATTGTAGGTAGAACTTTTATTACTGCTTCAAGTTCTGTGTTTGTAATGAGATTGTTCAAGATTTTCATGTCTTCTTCATTCAGCTTTGGTATTTTGTATGTATCTAGGAAGTCATCCATTTCTTCCAAATTCTCTATAACTTGTTAGAATATAGATGTGCAAAAATAATTTCTCAAAATATTCTGAATTTCTGCAGACTCTATTGTAATTTCACCCTTTTCATTTCTAAGAGCACTTTTCTGTGCTTTTTCTTTCTTTGTTTTGGTGAGTTTAACTAGAGGTTTGTCAATCTTGTTAATTCTTTAAAAGAACTAGCTCTTTGACTCATTAATCTTTTTAAATTGTCTTTTTAACTTCGATGCCATTAATTTCAGATCTGATCTTTACAATTTCTTGTTGTCTACTGTTTTTGGGTTAATTTGTTCTTGTTTCTCCATGTCCTTAAGACACATCATTAACATGTTATTTGTGTTTTGATGTGTGCATTTATGGCTATGAATTTCCCTTTAAGTCCTGCTTTCATTGTGTCCCATAGATTTTGATATGATGGACTTCCATCATCATTTAACTCTATGAAGATTTTGATTTCTTCTGTGATCTAGTGTTTAATTAGTAGTAAGTTGTTGAGTCTCCATGTATTTGTGTATTTTCTTCTGTTTCTTTTGTTTTTAAGTTCCAGTTTTATTCCACTATGGTCTGAGAGTAGGCAAAAAATTATTTCTACCACTTTGTGCTTATTTAACCATGACTTAGGTCTTAGAACATGGTCTATTTTAGAAAACGTTCCATGTGCTCCTGAGAAAAACATGTATTCATTCAGTTGATGTTTGGTGGAAAACTCTGAAAAAATTTGTTATGTCCATGTTTTCTCCAGCGTCATTTAGCTGTCGTATATCTTTGTGAATTTTTTTGTCTGGTTGATCTATCTATCTGAGATAGCAGAGTATTAAATTCTTCTACTCTAATTGTATTGGGACCTATATATCCTTTCGGATTTAATAATTTTTGGTTTATATAATTGGATGCTCTAGAGTTGGGGGCATATATATAGATAATTGTGATTTCTTCCTGTTCTATTGTTCCTTTAACCAGTACATAGTGGCCATAGTCTCTCTTCATGTGTTTTGTTTTGAAATCTGATGAGTCTGATACTAATATAGCTACCCTTTCTTGTTTCCTGGGTCCTGGTGTATGAAATATCGACTTTCATCCTTTTATTTTCAGTCTATGAGTTTTCTTGTGGGTGAAGTATCTTTTGCAAGCAGCAAATTATGAGTTTCTCTTTTGATTCAGTCAGCCAGTTTTGTCTTTTAATAGGTGGGTTGAGTCTGTTCACATTTAGAGTAATTACTGCGGTATGTTTTGTATGTCCTGCCATCGTTATAGTTTTTCAGCATTGCTTACTAGCCTTACTTTTTTCTCAGCTCATTCTCCTCTAGATGTTGCCTCTTTTTCTCTGGGGTCATTGATGTCGCTGGTCTCCCTTTCACTTTCTTAGTTTCCTTTAAGTGTTCTCTGCACTGCTGGTTAAGTGGTTGCAAATTTCTTTAAGCTTTCTATAGCATGGAAAGTTTTAAATTTCTTCCTCAATTTAAAAGATAATTTTGCTGGATATAGCAGTCTTGGTTGACATTCATGTTGTTCTTTTAGTGCTTGAATGATATTCCTCTATGATCTCCTGGCTTTTAGAGTCTTGATTGAGAAGTCTGCAGTTATCTTGATGGGCTTATCTTTGTAGGTCACCTTCTGTTTTTCTTACAACTTTTAGTATTTTATCTTTGTGTTGTGTTTCTAGCATTTTAATTATGATATGTCATGATGAGTTTCTCTTCTGATCAAAGTTATCTGGTGTTCTATATGCCTGTGGCATTTCCATGTTCATTTCTTTTCTTAGATTTGTGAAATTTTTTTTTCCATAATTTCATTGAAAATGACCTTTAAGGTTTTTGTTTTGTCCTCAATTTCTCCTGGACGCCCATAATTCTGAGGTTGCTCCTCTTTGAATCATCTCCCAGCTGTTATAATGATTCACTTTCTTCTTTTTTTGCTTTGAGCTCTTTATGGCCTGTATGTTCCAGCTCAATCATTTTATCTTCTATTCTGAAAATGCTTGAAGTGGTTGGTTATTATTTCCTGTGTGTTTTTCATTTCCTGAATATTTGCATTCAATTTTTTTTT
>PVKB01005085.1:0-111001 GCA_004027205.1 Ctenodactylus gundi | reverse complement strand
AGAGCCAGTACAAAGACACAGAGTTAGGGCTGCCATTGGAGAGTGACCATTATTTGATCTTACACTCAGAGGAGCAAAAGGAGAAAGTGAAAGAAGGAGGGGAAGAAGAGACAGAGAGAGAGAGAGAGAGAGAGAGAGAGAGAGAGAGAGAGAGAGAGAGAGAGAGAGGAAGGGAGAGAGACAGAGGCAGCAAGGGAGAGTGGAAAGCCAGAGACAGAGAGAAGACATCAGGGGGTGGAACCTGGCCTCAGACAGACAGCAGGGTGCCTTGGTCTTTCTGAGCTGGTTCTGTGGTACTATCCTTTCCCGGGCAGCCAGATCGTACTGGTTTTAGTTTCCAAAAAAACTCCTGTTGCATGAAATCATTTCTCTTTTTTTTTTTTTTTTTTTGGGGGGGGGTGGTGGTGCTTCTTTTGTTTTTTGTCTTTCTGACTCTCCCATTCGGAGGACACAGACCAGGTGGCCCCTCTAGAATGTCCCACATCTAGCCTGTAGGAGCAAAGGATGATGTCCTACATGGGTTAGGAAATAATTATAACCTGACTGGGTGGATTTTTTTTTTTTTTCCTTTTGCTTTCCCTGCTACTGGAAATTGAACCCACAGGAACTATATCCTATCTCTTTAAGAAATTTCTTTTTTTGTTAAATTTTGAGACAGTCTTTGCTAAGTAAATCCCCAGGCTTCCCAGGGTGGGCTTGAACCTAGGATCCTCCTGCCTCGGCCTCCCAGTGTGGTGAGACAAAAGGTCTGTACCAAGGGGTCTGGCTGGGTCTGGTTCCACAGGTCCCTGTGCCCGCCATGATGGGAGGCCTCAAGCAGCAGCCCCATGTGGCTACCACACTCCACAGTTTTCAGGAAAATGGCAGAGACCATCCCGGGCTCTGCTTTAGAGACAGGCTGGAGCTGGGGAATGACAGCTCGGTGGGCTTCCGGGGGAACTGGCCCCTTCACAAGGTGTGCCCATCCCCAGTGAAGGATGGGACAAAGGAACTTGGAGTCAGGGGAGCAGTCACACACGAGCTTGCGTGGGGACACAGAGAAACTCAGAGCATTAGGGGGATCAGGTGCAACATGGGGACAGGAGGGGGATGGAGGGGGGACATGCACGGCACAGGAGACAGGGAGAGGAGAGGGGGCGAAGGCCAGGGAGGGGAAGGCAGGTGATTTCTAGACGCAGCTGGCGCCACACCTAGAGCTTGTGAAAATGTTTCGGTTTCTTTTCAAATCTAAAGGAGGAAAAAAAAGAATTTTGGAGAAGAAGAAAATATTTTTGTGTATTACATTAATATATTCATCTTATACCAACTCACGTGTCACAGGACACGTAGTTTAAGGGTTATTTTGATGGAGGAAGGTACCCACAAAGGTAAAAGTACCTAAGTCCCGCAAGGGTACAAATACTGCTACGGGTGACCGAAAACAGGCAGGCCAGAAGGGCGAGGAACAGCAGGCCGCCCCAAGGGCCTCAGGAAACAAGAGCTATGCAGAGCTCAAGGGGCCTGGCTTCCTGCTTCCAGGAAGGATTCTCACAGAGCTCCAGACATACCCCACACCCATGGTCACATTACCTCAGCTCAACAGGCCACAGGCTGGGACTGGTGCTGAAGGTATGTAAGCCAAGCACTCCAGGAGGCCGAAGTGGGAGGATTTCAAGATTAGCCAGGCCCTGGGCAATTTAGAGACTTAGTAAGACCCTATCTCAAAACCTAACAAAACAAAAAGCTTTGGAAATGTATTTTAGTTCAATACAAAGGCCCTGGGTTCAATCCCCAGTTTAAAAGAAAAAGCAACCAATATTTTGATGTTTCTCCCATCAAAAGAGTCTCACAGCCCAACATGAGCTGTCCTAGGGGAAGTGCTTTTAACAACATGCCAGAGTTGACACTACCCGACTGCTGGTGCTGTCACCAAAGGTGACCTGGACAGACACCGGTGCTTGCTTGCTCAGCAAGTACACAATGGAGCCCCATGTGTAAAATGTGACTGTTTGGCTAAGCCACTTGCTTCCCCAAGGGGAGCCCACAGGGAGGAGACACAGAGAGGGACAGAGGGGGGGCCCAGCGGTGCCTGCTTCCCAGCCCCACCCAGGATGTATGATTTGTCCCAGCCTGGGTGACAATCCCAGCCTGAGCCTGTGTGGCCTCACATGAGGCCTCCAACAAGAACCATCTACCCAAGGAACATGAATGCCTACTAGTTGGGGAGCCACTATCAGGAGGTGCCCTGGTGTGCAGCCACAAATCCACGCTAAGCCTTCACGTCCTGTAAAACATGAGAAATGACAGCAGCACCTACTGTATCGAGCTGCCGGACACACGAAACGACCCTTCGACGAGGCTCTCTAACCCACAATGGGTGAGTAAAGCCACAAAAGCTACGGTTATCATTAATTGCTATTATTAGGCCTATTTTATGGAAGACAAAACGGGGCTTGGAAAGGTGAAAGCCAACTGTTCAGGAGCCAAACAGCGCAATGAACTTGGACTGCACCCCAGTTCTGCCCACAGATCCACAATCTGCCTCTGAGAACAGCTTCAAATAACAGATGCAGAGTCCGGGAAGCGGCAGTGACGGCGAGGAGTCTTGGTGAAGAGCAGCCACTCCGCTGGTGACATTTTAGGTCTAGAGGATCAGACGGCCAGGTACAGAGAAATCTGGGAGGGGGCTGGTCCTCGCCCAGAAACACTACCAGAGCTGAGGCCGGAGGCTCAAAACACCTTGATAATAGTAATCTCCTGCAAAACCGTCAAAGCATCCAGGCACTTTCCAACCTGTTCTGTCTCCCATCACCCTTCTGGGTCCCCTTCCCATTAGTTCCTGTAACTCCGGTCTCTCCCCATCAACAAACAAGTCGCTGAGGTGGTGAAACCTATGAAATCTGTCAGCAAGGAGATGACTTCTGCCTAAACTGCAGTAATTTATGGGCCTCCAAAGATTTTTACCAAGTTTAGGGGTAATAATGTGGGCAAGCTGGCAAACAATCCCTTCACATCTGCAGGGCTGTGATGGACATGGTTATGAGTGGGAACTGTGTGCACAGACGCACCCATAAAACTCTGACGTTTTTATTCTTCAGAGGCCCACTGGCAAAACGGTCCCCGGCTGCTCACACGTTCAGGAGAACCTACTTGAGAGGCTACAAAGCAGCTGAAAGAACTAAGTTGCAGCAAGAGCTGAGCTGGCTTAAGAAGTGCACTTGTCTGTGTGTCATATGACACCTCTCCTTCGGTCGCTGGTGGGCAGGGACAATTTTATGTGCCAAGTGAGCCCCAGCACAAGCCCTGGGGACCCAGGGAACAGACAATCAACAGAAGTCCAGTCCTGGTGGCCATGCTGAGAGGTGGTGTGGACTAACCTTGGAACCACGCATGAGGCGTTCTGGGCTCCGGGGTGGAAGGCTTGCTCAGGACCCCCCCACCCCCACAGAACGCAAGCTCATCTCTTTGCAGACACGCCAGGCCATAGCACTACCGGCCCTGGCCTGAGCACTGGTCTCCATTTGTACTAATAAGCCACATAAGCATGAGGAAGAGAGAAGCAGAGAGCGCGGGCCACTGAGCTAAGGGTCGCGGGCCCCCCATGAGGCAAGTCTCAGGAACCAAACAGAGCTGCGTCCTCCAAGCTTTCTGGCAGGAGTCGCCATGAGCACCGACTGTCTACCTCCAGGTGGACAGGTGCCAGGCCTGGACCCTGGCCAGCCTCAAAGACCATGTCTGACTCCAGAACGACCGGATGCCCCCTGGGCCACGGTCTCCCTGGCCACTGTGGGCTGGCTGCTTCCTGCCTCAGTGTGTGCACCTAGAAACGGATGGCCAGGCACTTGCACAGAGGGCCTCCGGGATGGCAGCCATGTCACTAGGAGGCAAACTGCCCAGGGTGCTTTGCCCTTGGCATGACTTGGCCATCAGCCTGTCCTGAGGAAGGCTCTTTGCCAAAGCCACTTTCCCCAGAAAATAGCTAGGACGGTGCCCACTGGCTTGTGAAAGAGCTTTTTGTTTCCTCCTCCCCTTCCCAAGGAGAAGGTAAAGGCGGAAGATGGGAGTGGTGTCACCACCCGTGACCTCGGAGATGTGATTCCTCCTGTACTATCATCTGTCCAGATGGCTCTGCTCAAGTCTCCGCCTTACCAAGCATGTCCGTGTCAAAACACGCGGTCCTACGGGAGCCCTCCCTCAGTTGTCTACAATGCCCTCCTTCCCGCGTGACAGCGGCCACTGGGGAAAACACGCCCTGAATTCTCTCGACCATGGATGCAGACCTGGGAGCGTTGTTTTGGGGCCAGGAGCAGGCTGAATGCATTTGCAGAGGTGCAGGGAGACCCACGGCTCGGTGAATCTGAGGTTGGGACACTGCCCGCTCCACTTCCTGTTGGCCGGAGTCCACGATGGCTGGGCAGTGAGGGCTGGAGCCAGCGGCTGCCTGGCTCTCGGAGCCCCAGCCAGGTTGGCATGCCTGGGGTCTGGGGAGCCGACAGGTAGAGAGCACACTCAAAGAAACGGTGCCTGGAGGTTACAACCCCGACAACCACATTCATTCCTGCACAGTACTTCTTTCTGGACATTTTTTTACATCTTGACTATTCCATAATAAAGAGGTTACAGGATAGCATGAAATTGGACCATAAGCTATTGTCTTAAAGCCCATAACCCCACTCCAACACCTTCCATAGCTCCCAGTTACCCGTAGGATAGGCAAACTCCTTAACCTGGCTTTCAAGAACGTGGAGCCAGCTAACAGGACCAACCAGCCTTGTCTCTGTCTGTGCAGCCTCAGCCAGATGTGAGAGGCCTACAGACCCACCTGTTAACTGTCCAGAGGCCAGGTCTCCCCACTTTCTTTTTATTCACACTTTCCGTTGACCAGGAATGCCTTTCCCCTTTGTCTGTGCTTCACAAATTTCAATTCAACTCTAAAGGCTCAAATTAGATGTCCCCGTGCTCCCCAACCTCGGCCCTCTCAGGGCATGGCAATCCCTACAATTAGCTCCAGGCAGCTACAAACAGGCTTTTCCAGACTGCCTCTGAATCCTTTCAAGACAGGGCCGTTTAATTTACCTTCTTCCCTCCACCCCATCTTTCTGCCTCATGGTCTCCCAGTAGATGCAGGGTCAACACGGGTGTCCTAAGAATGGACACCCACGCTGTCCAGACACCCATCCCAAAGACCCTACATCTTCCTAGTCAAGAGCTCAGCTTCTCTGAGATGGTCATTAATTGTGATCACTTCTGAGTATAGCTTGTTTAACTACAACCCCAAGAGGCAGGTACCTCTTCTTGGGTACCAGATGACAGACCAACATCACAGCTGTCACTGTGGCTGAGAGCAGGACAAAGAACCAGGCTGGAAAACTCTCCAACTCCTATCAAGGGTCCTACAGAGCCACCTGGACAAAGCAGGTGACCTGTTGGTGTGGTGGAAGAGAAGGGGATGGCAGGACCCCAGGGTGACAGCTGGCTGAAGAAATGTCCAGCCCCAGAGGGGCTCAGTCTATTTCTAGAAACTCCCTCAGAAAGAGGTTTCTAGAGCCATGCTGACAATCCAGCCTAGCGATGAGTCACCCTGTAACGTGCCTGGAATGAAACAGCTGCTCTGAGGTCCACTCGGAGTGTGATGGTGCACCGGAAGCTGAGGCACCCAAGGGTTTACGAAACCAGGCTCTGTGGGTTTCCAAAGCAATGGAACAGAAAATGACAGGGACCCTATCACGCCTGCACCTGCCCACTTGGGTCCACACCTCAGGGCCCTGGGGAGGGGAGCTTCAGAGTGACACAAAGGCCACTTAAGGGGAGAAGCTACAGACAGGGCAGGCTGCAGGAGAGGAGAGGAGACCAAGGGTCAGATGGCTTAGGGCCCTGCAGGTCCTCTTCAGGTCCCTGGCTTTGGTTCTCAGGACACAGGCAGCACTGAATACTTCCAAGCTGAGAAAAGACATGTTCTTTTAAAAGCTTCCCCCCCCCCCCCCCCCCCCCCGCATCTTTAACAAACTGTAAAGGATAGAGGGGAGCAGGAAGAAGTTAGGAAGCAGGGGAGCACTCAGGCCACGGGTAGTGGGTAGGGACGGTTCCCATGATGAGCATCTAAAGGAGAAGCAGGCAACATACCAACTTCCCGTGAGAACTAGTAGCTTCCAATGTCACTGTATCTGAGGTACGAAGGATCCGGGGAGTGACTTAAACACAGATACTAGGCCCCTACCCTCCAGAGTGCTGAATCAACAGGTTAGCAACAAAGCCCAATAATCTGCATTTTATTGATAATTGATTTGTTTATTTATATATTTATTTTTTGAGGCACAGTCTCACTCTGCAGTCCAGGCTGGTACTAAACTCACAATGTAGCCCATATTGGCCTCGAAATCATGGCAATCCTCCTGCCTCAGCCCCCCCTCCCCCGCCCAGTGGGAATGGTAGGATTACAGCTATGCACCAGGATGCCATGCCTAGAATCTGCATCTCAATAAGCCCCCAGGAACTTCCACAAAGGTAGTACCTGGTTCACACATGGAAAAAATCCTGTAGGTCTCAGCCTTTCCTTGAAAACCAGATGATGGCCAGAGCAGGAAGTGGCCTGCCCCAGGCACCCAGGTGTGATTAAGAAGGGGTGGGCTAACAAGCAGGTCTCCTCCCACCAGCGTGGGCCTCTTGTTCCCCATGGGCTCCCTGTCAACCAAGGGCTTCCCTCCAATCCCGCTGCAACAGCCACATCCTCCAAGTGTATCCTGGACCCCTTAAAAAGGGCAAGGGGAACGACCCAGGCCTACAGGGACAGCAGGGGTGCATGACATACTGTAGTCCCCTGTGTCTACTGTATATCCCACGTGAGCTTTGGTACACAGCAGTCTCTCAATCCAGAGCCAGTGCTTCTTGGAGTAGGATTCTGCTGAGCTACTGACAAGTGACGTCCGTCTGAGGGCAGAATGACGGGAGTGGCCCCAGCGACCAGAAAGTCCCTGAGAGAAGCACAGCCCTGGTGGAACGGAGCCAGGCCTGCTCGGGCGGACAGAAAACACAGGGACACAGCGCAGGGGTGTCCTCGAGCAAGGCCAAGGCCGAACCCTGGCGTGGAAGCTGTGTGCACGGGGGATTCTCAGACACAGGCAGCAGCGTTATTGGTCCAGAAAAGTGATGGAGAAACAGTCTCAGCTGGTTGGTTTTTTGTTTGTTTTTTTTTTCTTGGAACCAGGTGGATTTTTCCACTCCTGCTTTTCAGATGGAGAGCGCAGGACACTGGCTTTCATTCCTACCTTGAGATTTTAACACTGCAAAGCTGAGTTTACTTTTCTGGAAGTAATCACTAACGCCCTCTCAGCAAGTTAAACAGGGAACGGTACTCATTCATGGTCTGAAGTTCCCACATGATGCTCTTCTGGGCACATCTGCTTTATTTAGAAACCTCGGATGTATTGATATTAATCATGAAAAGATAATGACTGGCATTACCAACCATTTTCTCAATCAGAAAGTCAAGCGGGGGTGGAACGGACAGACGTCAAGGCCGATCTGAACTGGCTAGGGTTTGCAGCAGGACGAAAGGGCATGGTGCTCAGAGCGCCAGATTGTATTTGCAGACACAGGCTGAGGAACCCCGGCTGAAGGAGACGCCCTGGGCCACTTCCCTACTTGCTCTTCGGCCTCGCAATGCTAAATGAGCCGCACACGGCAGCTCATTTCGGACCATTGAGAAACAGCCTCAGTCGGAATCTATGGGCTCTCACAACCACCTGACGTTGGGATCGGTTTCTAGAATAGCTCTGAACCTAGCAAACAGCAAGACATACCTGTCTTGGTTTACCAGGAGAGGCTGGTGAAGGTGCCAGCTTTTGATCACATAAAGCGTCACCTTGTCTGAGCTACGCAGGAAGGCAACACAGGAACATTGAAAATAACTGGATGTGTTCTCTGAGTCTGGACATCAGAAATGGGTGATAAATCATCTCAAAGAGCCTGGACAGAGGCATGGACCTGGCCACCTTCTGACAGCTCCATCCCGGGGACCTCCACAGGGTACTTTCTATACCTTTGACTTGTTAAGAACCACATGGACTGGAAATCTGGCCCAAAACTGAAGCTATCAGGCACCCGTTCTCTCCAAGTTCTGGGGCAAAACGTGTAGACTCTCAGTCCCACTGGGAATATACGCTATTCCTCATTTACCAAATCAAAAAAATCAAAAAAATAAATAAATAAAAACTCTGCCGGCTGCTGTGATGTTGTGGGCTCTTTACAGATCACAGAAGATTGAGTTTTCTAACACGTTTTGTCAATTTTTTTCTTTTTTACTCACAAATCACCTATGAGGAACCGGAGGCTTTAGGCATCTGAGCAGCTTAGCAACCCAAGAGAGTGGGAGGAAGGTTCTGTTTGTTAAGACATGGCCAGCAGGACACAGAGAAGGCCAACATCAGAGCTGGGAGCATTTTCAACCATTGGCAAAAACTTTCTGTGTCAGTATCACTACTGGAACACAAAGCCTAGCAACCTCCTTTGCTCGCTGTCCAGGGTGGGATGCAGAAGGGACCTAGAGTCCCCGGTTCTGAGTGTGACTGGTACTCAGGCAGCTCTGCAGGGACATCACCAAAGAGCAGTGGCTGCTATGCTACCCTAGCTGAATGTCCAGGGCACCTGGCCACCTGGACATGGTAGCCTGAAAAAATCCTTCAAAATCTACATGTCCTCCCAAGTCCTGGAAATTTCTTGAAGCTAACGGTGAACCTCTAACCCCTGGCACGCATCCCTCCCACTTCCCTCTCTGGGTTGCTCCTTGGGAAAACTCAATCATTGCCAATCTGGAGGAGAAGAGCCCTTGGAAAGCTTTTGTTACGTAACTCTGATGCTGCGTCCGTTCCCAGGAGGTGTGGACTGGTAGTGACGCCTTCCAAAACATCCCCTGTATGATGAGTCTGAAGCCACTTTCCACAGAGCCCGGGACCGTGTGGGAGCTCACAGAGTTATTTTACCGTTCTCCAAAGAATTCCCAATACTAACCCTTTTAAGGTGGCACTTGACTTATTTCTGAATTGCTCGAAATAGATATATTTGACATCATGTAGTTAAAAGAGATACGATGTCCTGAAAAAGTCCTAGTGAATTTTTAGCCAAACCCTATATCCAATTTGCTGCATGCTTTTTTTAGTGTCATGGCATTGTTTAGCACTTTGGGAGGAAGGTCACAGTTTGGTGACCCCACACACACTGCAGCGAAGGTGGAAGTGAAGAATGGTACAAGGCGACTTAAGCCCCAGCAGTGTACGCTTAAAATCTCGCTGGGTTCTGCCACCTGGCAATGGGGAGTGCGAGGCCTCTGAGCCCCGCTTTCTCATCCAGCGCAAGGTTAAGGGTGTCTCCTCTGCACAGCGGTAAGGACTGGTGGCTTCCCCCCACCCCCGGGCAGGTAACCTGGCCCCAGGGCAACGTACTACCAAGGGGTCGCATGGAAGCTGGCAAAACTAGTGCAGCTGTGCAGCTGAATCCGCCAACGTCTTAATATTTTTCCAGCTTCAGCTGAGTTCAAGGCTCTAATTAAAGTACTTTCCATTTTCAAAACAAATGCAAACAGTAATTACCTCCTTCCCCTCCTTACCTTCCAGGAATAGCCTGAGACTGAGATGAAGTATCCAAGTCCCCTGGACCGCAAAGCTATACAGCTAGGACGTCATATCCTTCCTACCCCATTGACCCAAATTACATAATGGTTCCTGTGTCTCCTGCCACATGGAACCGGGAAAGGGCTACGGTTCACTCCAGGGCGCCCGGGTGCGAGGGCAAGCCTCACCCTGCCAGGGAATCTGAGAGGGGAGCTGGTGCGATCGGCCCGGCGATGAAAGTTCTGTCATCACCCAGACGGAGCAGGGCATGGAGCCTCCACTTGGGGTAATAAGATGCATCCTTCATCATGACCAGCTCTTTACTGTTTATATGGATGTCTAATTGGAAATGTTACATAACCTTAAAAGCACGGAGCTTGCTGGAGCTATTAATAACCAGCTGCATTCACATTCCGCGGATCCTTCAAGCTTGAAGTTGGAGGGGATCGCTCGGCGCTAACGTCTACACGTGCACACAGACACGCACAAACACACAAGCTCACAGCACGTAGGGAAACCCAGACCCAGAGAACGGGCGTCCCTTGTCCAAAGCCATGAAGCCGAGTAGCAAGAGAGTCAGGACTCAATCCCAGGCCTCCTGGCCTCTGTTCTTTCCCTCCACACTCCAGGACATCCGTGCAGGCATCCTCAGAGATGAACACCGTGTGGCACTCTGGCACGGACCTCACGGGGCCAAGCACGGGGCTATGAGCGAAGGACTCAGGGCCGAAACTCCTCAGTCAGAAACAGCAAGCACACAAAGGAAACGTCTCCTTGTTACTGTTCATTTACGACACACACATGCTCCCCTGCCCTCTCCTAGGAAATCTGGACCCTTCAGCCATATTCAAGCAGGAGGCGAGTGCAGGCAGGGTGTAGAAGAGCCCAGTCTAAGTCCTTCCAGAGAAAAAGTGTGCTGAAGACCAGGGAAAACTGAAAAGGAAGAATTTATTCTCGTCTGGACGTTTTCATGCCGGGGTGGTAGAGGGACGAGTAAAAGATGTAAGAATGGATGGATTAAAAACTTGACGGGAGTGACAGCTTACAGTGTAGCATTAGCACTCGGGTGAATGGTCTGAAAATCGCTATTTCAAAATTATGTTTCCGTTTCCAAAAGTAACCTAATGAGATCGTTTCTCTGCATTCACTTCATTCAGACCTTGGGAGTGAATTCTGAGCGGCAGGACAAGCAGCGCTAGCAGACCAACTTCCCCTAGCAAATTGTGTCCCTTCCAGACCCTAGGAGCTTGTCAGAAACAAAAGCTCTGCTCTGGTTTTGAGAATTTCAAAGCAGCCAAGCCTGCTGAGAGCTTTCTTTCTGGGAAAAAGGTGGCATGTGCCCATTTCCTTTGCAGTTCAGTAACACTATAAAAGGTTCATGAATCCACATCTTTAAAAGGCCCATGACAAGCCCAGTCACAGCCCTTCCCATTTCGCTGGAAACAACAGCCGAAACAATGCCAGGGTCTGAACATCCCTGTGGACCTCCTCCCTTGTTCCAGCCCCTGAAAATCCACACTCAGGCCGGTTCCACCTGCCCCCACACAATCAGCAGACAGCAGAGCTGGGAGCCTGAGCTGCTGCCCCGTTAGTTGCGTGCACTGTTTAGACTGGAAGGTTTTACCTATGCAAACAGGATTGATTCTTTCTGAGAGAGGCTGGCAAGACTCAGTGACTGCTGCTTGGTGTCCTGCCGTGGCCCTAGTTTATAGACCGCATTTCACCAGTTCTTAGGGGCTAATGTCATCTCCCCTATTGAAGAGGCTAATCTGTCTCCTAACCCCAATCTGGCTCCACGGTTGTTATTAATAATTCCCTACCCACGGCCCAGGCTTCACCTCCTTGGGGCTGAGCCTGAACTTCGCAGCTCCTTCGGCACCAAGCTCTCTTCCCGGCATCGACACCCTGTCCGGCACAGGCTGGCATCTGATGGGCTCGCGTGTCCCTGTGTAGGCCTGGGACCCACGGATTCTCCTACTCCCAGAATCATTTACAAGGAAGGGACTCGGACGTCACGCAGCCCAATCCTGCACAGGGAAACCGAGGCCTGTCACTACCCAGGACCTCTCCCTGCACCACACCATCATGGTCCATGTGGCATGAACACCTGGGCTTCACACTGTGTCACTCAACCGTTTAAGCCTCTTAGATCAGATGACAGCGTGCGACTTTCCCTCTAGGACCAACCGGAATATGCCCAAGCAAACAGCAAGCCGCTGCACAGCAGTGACGCGGGTGGCAGGCGGGCAGGAGAAGGGCCCAGGTGTGCACAGACGACCCTCTCGCTTCCGAGAGCTGAGAGGCTCAAGTTCTGCTCACACAGAGGAGTGGAAAGTGGGAGCCAAGTCGGCAGGCCCGGCTCAGGGGCCACTGGGATCAGCCCAGGTCCCGTGAAGTAACAATCCCCTACACTTACACAACGACACGGGGAGTCTTGGTTGGCCCTGGTCCCAGGAGAAGGGTTAGGCTGCAACCCTGAGGCACCCAGCACAGAAGGGGCACCTGGGAGGAGGCAGCCCTGATCTTGTCTTCAAGGGCCCCGAACAAACAGAAGCCCAGGAAAACGCTGGGACCTCCCGCCTTAAGGAACACAAGCAGTTTTACACTCCCAGGACAGGTCAGGGTCAGCACCAACAGACAGAGCGAACAACAACTATCACGTCAACAACAAAAGCCATTCTACCAGAAGCGCATTACATCTGAGCGGACCCTCGTGGTGACAAGCCTCTTACACACAATGACAGAAGCGGCCAGTGGAAGAAACGGAGAAACGGGACAGGTGTGTCAGAGAAACCGGCCTGGCAGAGAGAGACGGAAAGTCTACCTGATTGCCAATTCCGATGTGCCACTCCCCAGCTCTGTGACCTTGGTTAAGTCACGCAATCCCTCTTAGCCTCAGTTTCCTCATCTGAGCCCCGGATAAAGGGGGGGGGTTACTTCCTGGAGTGGCTCCGAGGCACATGCGTCCAGCACAGCATGGGAGTCCACTACATACCAGCCGTCCCCCCAAGTGATGAGTGTGAACCCGGGTTGCACGCGGATTTGGGTCGTCACGTAGACCAAACAGGTTTCCTGTGCCCGCAGGTCAAGCCCCGCGTCTGCGTCTCCTGGTGGCCAAGGAAATCGCACCAGGTCCGCCAGGCGCCCGGGCAGTTTGGCCTCCAGGCAGGCTTGGGGAACAGCGGGAACCGGCGAGTGTGCAGGGAAGCCCCAAGGTTCCAAGGCTCGGGCGAGGGCCGGGCGAGGGCTGGGCGAGGGCTGGGGGCAGCCGCCCGGCCCTGGGCAGGGCAGGGGCTTTGTTTCCGAGGCGAGGGCCTGCTTACCGAGAAGAGCATCCGGAGGCGGGCGGGGGGCGCGGGGCACGCAGCAGAGCCCCCGCCGGGCCGGGGCCCCGGGCGCCGGAGCCAGGGGAAGGGCGGGCTGCCGCGGGCTCCCGCCTCATTCTCCCGGGCCGCGCCGGCCCGCCGGCCGACGCCGGCTGCACCTGGCCGCCGGGCGCCAGACCCCGAGCTCGCCGCTCATGTCCCCGTCAGCCGCAGCCGGGTCGTATCCAGGCGGTGCCGGTGGCTCCTCCTGCCCCGCGCCGCGCCGGGGCTCGGCGGGTCGACCTCGGGGAGGAAGCGGGAGGGAAGGGGGAGAAAGAGCGTGAAACGGACGCGCCGAGCTGCGCCCGCGGGGCCCGCCCACCGCGCCCCCGCGCCCCGCACAGCGCACCCCGCGGGGCGCCCAGCCCCAGAAACTTTAGCACATGGCCGCGCCGGCGGCGGCCGCGGAGGCCCAGAGCGCAGCTTACCGGCGGCGATCGCGGCGAGCCGCCCACCTGGCCGCGCGCAGAGCAGGAAGGGGCGCGCGGCGCCGGGGTCCCCGCGAGGCCGCGATCGGCGGCGAAGGCGGCGCGGGGGAGGGGCGGCGCGAGCCGGGGGTGGGGGGGTCCGCTAGCCCCGCGCCCCGCGGCGCAGCTGCTGACGCCGCGCGCGCGGGCTTCCCCGGCCTCGGGTCTGCGGAGCCAGCCCCGTTACCTAGCGACTCGCGCCGGGGAGCCCACGCTGACGCGCGGCGGGCCGGGCTGCGGCAGCCGAGGGGCGGGGCGGGAATGGCCGGGGAGGGGAGGGAAGGGAGGGCCGGGGCCACCGCCTCCGCCTCCAGCCCGGCGCCCGGTGGGGGCTGGGAAGACACTGGGCCCTGGTTCCGCCCTGGGGGGAGAGGCACCCCGCGGGGGTCGGGTGCGGTGGACCGGGTGCAGGGGCGCGCATCCCTCCGCACCGGGGCCCGCAGCAGGTGGTGGCAGCGAGGCCCTCGAGGAAGGAGATGAGGCTGGCCCCGCGGGAGCTGTCCAGGGTGCTGTGGGTGCGCGGGTGGGGGGGGGTGACGACGACCCGCTTCTACCCACGTGGTGTACATGGGGATCTGGGGACGCAGGTGGAGGGGGCACCTCCTCTTTGCTCTGGTCTCCCTCCCCCTCGCTGGATATTTGCTCGTGGCTGTCTCTTCATTAAGAAAAGGCAGGTCGCTTGGCTCCCTCCGTCTATCTGGAGAACAGGAGGACACACAGGTGGCTGCTGGCAGTTGGCCTGTGCTGCAATCACTACTGCCCCTGACCTGGTGGCGCTTCCATTGCCCCAGCCCCCTCTCTCCCCCAGTCCAGTTCCATGCCTTGAGGGCCCTGCAGCCTGCCCGTGGACCCCTGTTCCGTTGTGCATGTGAAGCGTCCCAGGTGTACTGCAGACCTGGCCTCTGGAATCATTTACAGTTTGCGAGATGTTTAAGTTACTTAGCATCATTGGTAAGTGGATCCTTTGTCCCTGAAGCTCATAGCTAAGCACTGGCTCCTGACACACTGTGTGGAGGTGAATGAGAGCTGCGCAGTACACCCCCTCAAAGCCCAGGAAAGGGCGGAGGGCCTGCAGACACCTCAGAGCAGGCAGCCGTGCTGCCTCGATGCGTAAGGGAGGTGGCCTGCCCAAGTCACGGGGTGCCTCGGACGCAGGGCTGGGTGCACATACCGACCTGAAGGTTAGCGCATACCCAGGACTCCCCGCTACACCTGCGGCAGCTGTGAGGAAGGACTCCCGTTCCTTTTCCATTTCTAAGAAGGTCCATCTCCCTTCTGAAAAGCACCCTCCCGCTACTGACAGATAGCAGTCACCTGGTTCCGATGAAGAGCCGGCCACAGAGGCAGAAGCTAGACCTCGCAGAGAACGAGCAGTTGGCTGGTCCCCTCATCCAGCAGTGCCCCCCGGGCCGCCTGCCTATCCAGCTCCTGCCTGTGAATACACACATCCCAGCCCTGTGTCTCAGCAGGGTTGAAAACCCTACAAATCCATCAAATAGAAACCCGGCTGAAGGAACCCACGGCCAAACCCAGCCCTTTTCAGAAGGACAGCACCAGGTAACTGTTGTGCCTTGACCGGCCCTGGTGGAATCGGGAGCCCCGCCTCTGAATTGCCATCCAGTTTTTCTGAGTGGTGGCTGCGGCCCCTGGTCCCCAGCAACTCCAGCAGACTGTTTGCCACGTGGGCAGCCCACCCTTGCTTCGGCGCTGGCGTCTCATACGCAAGTACAATTTGACATCTAACTGGATCAGCGAGGCCAGAGGAGCTTCAGAGCTTGTGGTCAGCGCCATACCTGCGCCTCACTGTTGCAGGAGACAAAGCCACCTGCAAGGAAGAGTGAGTTGATGGCATGAGCACCTCACTCACAGCTAGCTTGCAGAGGCGCGCCCCCAGCAAAGGCCTGCGCGGTCATCCAGGGCGGACGTGGGTGTGGGAGGAGGGCGGCGAGCAAGGAGGACCCGCCCCTAGATGGCACTGCCATTCTCAGCAGCATCGGGGGGTGCTCTGCAACCAGGAGTAAGAGAGCTGTGAGCTCCTAGAGCCACATCAGTGTGGTGGGCAAACACCCCCTCACACACATGACAGGCGGCCTTCGGAGCCAGGCCCCGAGCAAGGCACGAGACAGGCTAAGATGGTATAAATAGGCCCTTTGCTTTCGGGGCATTTGAAGAGCACCAGGTGCTCTAAGATTGGAACCTTTATGAGAGCTCATGTTAACCTCAACAGACCCGGGAAGCTAGGTCCATATGTTTTTTTCAGTGGTACCTGAAATAGAAGTAAAGGTAGGTGAAATCACAAAATAAAAGCCAGATGAAAGGAAAAAGGAGGTAACTTTGTGAAGATGGGAGAGGGGACCTGGGAGTGGGGAGACAGAAGGGCCCACGGAGGAGGGGAAGAAGGAATATTAAGATGTGCTGTGTGTTGTGTACCCGTTCAACGTGAACGGGTCATGTTTCGCAAACTGTTGCGGTTTGGGTCTGGAATGTCCCCCAAAAGTCTCATGTATTTGAATGTTATGGATTGTCTGTGGAACCTTGTGCTGTTGGGAGGTTGGGGCCTGGTCAGGAGGGGTGGATTTTGGGTGTGTGGAGTAGATTAGAGTGTGTGGATTGGATTACAGGGTGTGTGTTAGATTACAGGCGTGTGGATTGGATGCTAGGTGTGTGGTGGGAGCTTACATGTGGAAGGGGTGGAACACGGAGGCTGGACCCAGAAGGGGCAGGTCACTGGGGTGGGACAGGGGAGGATATAGGTTGCTTCCTGCCTTCTTCTGAGACCTGATGTGGCGTGGCTTCTTGTTTGCGGTGCCATGAGGAGCTGCTTCCACCTCTGCCTCTGTCATGCGCTTTGACTGTTGCTGGCCGCCATAAATGGACGGTGCTGTGGTTTGGATCTGGAGTGTCCCCCCAAAAGCTTCATGTTCCTGTGTATGCTATGCGGGGTTGGGGGATAGCACCTGGCTGGGAAGGGCCAGTGCATGGGGCCTCACCTGGAGGAGCATGTGCTGGTTCCGCCCTTTCTCCCAGTCTCTCTCTGCTCCACAGTGCTTGGAGGACCCCTGTCTCCAGGGCAGCTGTAGCCTAGCTGTGGCTCCGCCATGTGATTCCACTATTTTCCAACCACCCAAGGACTGAGACCTTCTAAAACTGTGATCTACAATAAATCTTTCCTCCCTAAGTTGCAGATGTCCTGTATTGACTCACACCGATGATAAGGTAACTAAGACAGACTATGACCTTCTGAAACCATGAGCTAAAACTAAACTTTTCCTCCCCTAAGTTGTGGATGTCAGATATTTAGTCACAACGATAAAAAGTAACTAAGATACAAACATACTGGGTTTTCCCATTTTTATTGGTATACTATATATAATGGTTACATCAAACTTAAAAATTTTGCATGCAAATGTGTGGTGACATCCTATAATCCATTCCCCTCCCACCACTAATTCTATAAATTGCCTGTATTGTGTGTTTCTTGCAATGAAGAAAACATGCAATATTTACCCTTCTGAGTCTGACTCACTTCACTAAATATGATGATCTCAAGTTGTGTCCATTTACCTACAAAAGCTTCAAATCTGTATTTATGGAAGAAGAGTAGTACTCTATCATTACAGATCTCTGTTTTTTAATCCATTGGTCTGTTGTGGATATTTCAGCTTCTTCCACAATTCAGTTATTGTTAGTTGTGCTGCTGTAGACATGGGTGCGTGTGTCTCTGTTAAGTTGCAGACATAACACTATTTAAAAAAGAGAGAATCTCAAAACCAAGGTTAAGTTCTCCAAAGTCACACAGCTAGCAGCTTTGGACTCAGTGGTTGTAACCCAGTCTTGCTGACCCTAAAGTCCTCGTTCCTCACAACCTCCCCATACTGTCTGCCATGCTGAAAGGAAATGGGAACAGGAATAAAGCAGCTAATCCCCACTTGACGTTTAGGATTACCAATGATGGATGTGTGTGGTGTCCCCAGGAGAGGTCCTGGGGCAGAAACAGTGTGTCCACGAAAGAGCTGTCATGGTGGTCATTAGACTCTCAATGTTTGGAGTCATTATCTTCTGCTTTGTATAGGTTACCAAGTGCCAATATTCTTGGTCGCCTAGGGGAAAGTGACCACCTATCTGCAGGGACTGTACGCGGCAACGCAGGGGGAAATGGCATGTGAGTTGGTCTCTATGGTGAGTAGGGGTTGGGTAGTTAGGAAAGTGTTGGGTAGTTGGGTGTCGGGTAGTTAGGGAAGGCAGGAGTAAGAGCAAACCAACTAGGAAGACCGCGGCGGCGTGCAAATACACAGCACTGGGAGCAAGCAGCTGAGAAGGACCCGAGGCGGGAAAGCAGGAGGCTGAGAGCACAGAGCAAGGCGTAGGGATGCTGAGCGACACTGGTGAGAGAAGCGTCCTGAAGCTCAGGACAGACCAGTCTCCTTGTGAGGTCTCGCGGGAAGCAGGGAGCAGGGGAGGGCGTGGTCCCTGTTGTACTGGCTCCATTCCTAAAGGAGCATGCAGGGGGGCCCTCTACTGAGACTGTCTTTTGGGGTACAGTGTGGAAAAAGAGCATGAGGCAGATAGCTAGAAAGAAGGTCAGCTTCTAGGGAACCCCTAGTACAAAGATTTGGTGGCTGCTTGACTCCAATATCTCCCATCATTCATGAGGAATATGGGGATGTGATTTTTGCCAGGCCAGCACTTTGCAGGGACGCTATAAGGTCTACATTACACTACACTGGTCACGGTGTATGAGGGGGGCTCAGTACTTGTAAGGTGTATCCCGTTTGCATGCGAGGCATAAACAGCATACCATCTTCATCGTTTTGCTGATATTAGCCTATTACTTCCACAGCCTGTTCATTCATGTGTGTGTTCATTGAATATTTATCTATACTAAGGTCACTGTTGACTTCAGAGTGCAGCAGTGAACATGCTACATGTGCTGCCCTCCAGTTTTAAAGCCTGGAAGGAGATAGACGCTAAGCAGCTGGACGATGTGGCCAGCCCTGGATCAGACCTGTAGCGTCTGTGGGTCCCTAGGTGGTTGAACAGAAGAGGAACCTGGCCCTTCCTTGGATCAAAGGGATTGGGGAAGGCTTCCTGGAGGAGGAAGTTTCTGAGATGAGCCCCAACGGGTGAGTGGGAGTCAGCCCAGTGAAGGGAAATGCTTTGCAGGAGGGAGGATGTTCCAAGCACAGAACAGCCCTTCACTTGCAGAGATTCGGAGATGAATTATGGGGGACTGCTGGTGCTAAGAAATAGAGCCCACAGAGAAAAGCCAAGACTAGCTGTACCTTTTAGGGAAGAAAAATTATCTGTAGTTCAGCCAGAGAAGCATATATTATGGGAGTGAGGTTAATGGAACACAAACAGGAGAAACTCCCCAGGAAAGCCCCACAGAACATGAAAGCATCCTTCCTTTAAAAAAATTCATCCTCTTTTTAAGCAATGTTAAGGAACTTCCATGGCATCCTTCATAATGGCTGTGCTAGTTTACGTTCCCACTAACGGGATACAAGAGGTCCCCTTCCTCCAGAGCCTTACCGGCTTTTGTTACACTTTGTCCTTCTGACAATGGCCATTCTAACAGATACGAGGCAATATCTGAGTGTAGTTTTACTTTGCATTTCTCTGGCCATTAGCTATGTTGAGCATTTCCATGTATCTACCGGCCCTTCACGTACCTCCTTTTAAAATATGTCCATTCAGCACCCCTGCTGGTGGGGGCCTGTGATCCCAGCTCTCTGGGAGGCAGAGGCAGGACTGTAGGGCAGCTCAGCTATTTTTGTCTCAAAATCAAAATGCAAAAAAGAAAAAAAAAAATGGGCCGGGGATGTAGCTTAGTGTTAAAGCCCTGGATTCAATCCCTGATACTGAAAAAATATGCATTTTATGGTTTTTTTTTTTTTGCGAATTAATGATAGATCAGCCTCATGATCCTGCAATCCCACTACTGGGTGTGTGATGGCATCCAAAGGAAATGAAATCAATGTATGGAAGAGACATCTGCACTCCCAAGTTCATTGCAGCGGTAACCAGAATGATCTAGGTACAGAATGAGCTTAAGTGTCCCTCAGCTGGCAAATGGATAAAGAAAACGTGACACCATACAGAATAGAATACTATACGTCCATAAAAAGGACAAGATGCTGTCATTCTTGGTAACCTTGATGAACCTGGAGGTCGTTGTGTCACGTGACATAAACTGCGCACAGAAAGACAAACACCAATGACTTCACTCTCTTGTGGAATCTAACGAGCTGGTGTCGTAGAATTAGAAAGTAGGATCCTGGGTCCTGGAGGTTGTGGAGAAAGAAGGATGGGGAGAAATTGGTCAGTGTGTATAAAGACAGAGTTTGAGAGGAGAAATGAGTTCTGGTGGGCTATCACACAGTAGAGTGGCCGTCATCGACACTAATGTATTTTATATTTTAGAATAGCCAGAAGAAATGATTGTGAATATTCTCCCCACGAACACATGAAGTGGTGCATTTGCTAAGCACCCTGACTGGATTATCACACAATGCGTACACATACCAAAATTCATCCTATAACCTATAAATATATACAATTACTGTGTGTCCATTAAAAACAAAAATTTAAAAACTAGTATTTCTACTTGCTAACAATCTTACTTAAAAAACAATGCTGATGACTTTCAAAGCCTTCTACCTCCCGTTGCATGGGCCCTTGTGACACTCCTCACGGAGTTTGGGAGTGGTCTGAGAATCGCCCTCTGAGGCCTCGCCAGAGTAGCCCCGACTAGCTGTCCAGTGGGCCCCCACCAGGTGCTGAAGCCGTGTGCCAGACTGCAGCCAACAAGGTCACCCAGCACCGGGGCTGGGCAGGGCTTGCTGAGGCCAGCAGAGTTTCCTGATGAGGACGGGACAGGAGCGGAGCGCTCACAACGTCCCCCAAGGACCCTTCGTGCTCTCAGTGCTGCCTTTGCTGTTTTAATTAGTGTACTATAAAACCCATAGCCTAGCACAGGAGTTGGCGACGTCTGTTGGGCAGCAGTCTGATGACACCCACCGCTTTGTAAGTCAGCCCTAATAAACTCATCCCTTGCCAAGATGGGCTGCGTGAGTTGTTTTTTGGGCTGTCGGCTCCCTAGCAGTTTGGAAGATTTTTTTTTTAAATGTCTCTCTAGGAAGTTTATGTGATGGAGTGAGAGGACCCTTCACCCTCAAAGCGGATAGCTGGCAAAGGCCATGACTCCAGCCAGGAGCATCCTCCTGAGTGATGTGGCACAGATGACTCCTAACCACTTTCTAAGGGTCTTCACCATTCACAGAACACGTCCTCTTCCTTGAGCAAGCCTGGCTGTGGGCATCTGCAGCTTCTGAGGGAGGACGTGCCCACCCACAGAGGGAAGAGATGCTCCAACAGAGCATCTCCAGGGGACAGGAGGGTGGTTGGCTGGGCCTGTCTACACGGACTGCAGCAGCAGTTTGGCTCATTCATATTCATTCTAGTAGGACAGTCTGGGTAAGTGACAGGACCTGAGTGAGGGTGAATTAAGGTTGACTGGAAGGAAGCAAAGACGACTCCAACATTTGCGTAGGAAAGGAGTCAGGTGCTGGCTTGGGAACTTCTTGTTTTGTTTTGTTTTGTTTTGAGACAGGGTCTCACTCTGTATAGTCCGGGCTGATCCTGAACTCACTGTGTGGCCCATGCTGGCCTCAAACACATGGCAATCCTCCTGCCTCAGTCTCCCACTCCCAAGTAAAGTTGTGGGGATTATTGGAGGGTGCCACCATGCCTGGCTTATGTGCTGCTGGGGAATCAAACCCAGGGCCTTCTTCTTGCTGGGACATGAATTTATTTTTCCAGGTCACACACTTAGTGAACCTTTTCTCCCAACCAGGTGTCACCTCCTCACACCGCACATGAAATCAATTAGGCTCCACAACACAATTAATTTCCAATTGTACAAGGCTTTGGGCATTCCAGATGCAAATCATAGCGAGGTCTGAAATTGACCTTTGTAATACCCACCTCGGTGTCATTGTTAATGAAATCATCTACTGATCACACTGCAGAGGGAGGTGGGAGGGACTCGGCATGAGGACGACTAAGCAGAGTCGAGATTAAGAGAAGAGGTGACTTGGAAACGGGTCTCATCAGCTTCGATTAGCCAAAGAGATTTTTGTAGCAGAGACGCGGATCAGCTCATAAGTGCGGCCCTAACACATTGAGCTAGGCCGCCTGAGACACGGTTGCTTTTTTGCAGAACATAGAACACTTGGCATTGAGCACCATGGCTGACAACTACTGCTTACCGACCATTTATGTGAACAAAATTTTATTGGCGTATGGTGGCTCATTCATTTCTGTATTGTCCACGGTGCCTGCCTGCTACAAGAGCGGAGTGAGATCGTGCTACAGAGATTGCATGGACCACTGAGCCTGAAGTACTCGGTGTCTGGCTCTTTACAGAAGCAATGTACTCACCCCTGATGTAGAGAAATTCAAATACCCAAGAGATGCTTCGGTAGGTAGAGAGTTCCCCATCACCTGTGATAATCAAGCGAAATCTGAAGCTTGGTAAGCAATAATGTGGAAAAGAGCCCAAAATACCATTAAGATCCCTTTGGGATTGTCAAATTACAGCAGTCAGTGACAGTCACTCAGATTTCTTTGCTGCGCAACAGCCACAAGAGTCACAAGTATAAATAATCCACCCCCAGAACCACCTCGGCAAGGTCTCAGGTCTACCGTTTGTCACCGCCGGTATCTGATGCCCATCAAAGAGGCGACGGCTTTCTCTGCCTGTTTAGTAAGACATGATAGATGAGGTACACATTCAGGCGCTCTCAAGGGCGAACATCTGTCGCAAACCGTTCCACACCCAAGCCTCTCCAGCCGGGAAGGAGGCACTCTCTCGTGTCAGTTGCCTGGCGACTGACTGTTCATATAGTTCCTGGACCACCCTTCCAGCCAGGTGGCTCACACTGTGTTTGCAACAGATTTGATTTAGTGTCAGCGATGTTAGGTTCCTTGGTCTTTTCCTGTTGATAACTGTAAGGACATCATTTAGCAAACTGACCGTCCAGCCCCGCGCTGGACAGGACACCCACCCTTGCAGAACTGGTTACTGGAACCCTGGGTGGCTTACTACAGTGGATGAGTACCTGGTAAGGTCCAAAGACAGGGTGATGTGCAGCGAGTCAGGACGCATCCACCCAGCAAAGCAGCAGCGCTGTGTGGGGCTATGACAGGTTCCGAGTGGAGAATCAAGTCTCTGAGCCAAAAAAAAAAAAAAAAAGTTCTGGCCAATTTCCTGTCTTTTTCCTCATCCAGATTGGATACCAACAGGTTCAATTTACCTATCTCAGACTGTCCTGCCATCACCAACCCCGGTGTGGGCACAAAATCACATGTTGTCATGCAGCCAGCCACAGCCTGCAGAGAGAGAGGTTCCCCACCCACAGAGGGAGTGTCCCCTTAACGGCAGGGCGCAAGTTGGTTAAACACGGGGCCACTCCATGTCTTGGTGCCAAGGGCCACTTCCCTGTTCCTCCGCCATGGGGCGAATCCCTTAGCCAACAATGCTTTAAGATTTTATTCATTCGCCAACATCAATGTAGAAGGACAGCGGCCACAAACTCATTTTGCATCTTTCCATTTTCCATTTTTCTTGCTGCTGCTTTTGTTCCCAGGTGACAGTTAGATAATCAAGGTGTTTAGCTGCAGGTTGCCCTTGGCAGGGTTCTCCAGCGGAGACCGATGTCCCTAAGAGCTTTTCTCCTGGGAGATGCTCGGGTATTACTTAGGCCCTGGCACATCCGTTCTCCGGCACTTAATCACGCTCAAAACCTATTCGAACCGAGCGATGCTTGCTCTCCAGCTAGGAGAAGGCTCGGTATGGCTCTGTGTTTGCTTAGAATTTTAAAACACCATGAAGAATGCTGGGGAACTTCCACCTGGTGAGACACAAAATAAACACCATTGAAAAAAAATGTTCCAAGTGTTTCAAGCAGGGAAAAGCTTAGCCAGGGATTCTAGTCTCTTCTGTTTCCACTTTTGTCTGTAACAAAGATTATCTGATTTCCGTCCTGAGACCCCCTGTCTAGCCTCGTCCTTCCCCTTTGCCCCTCCCCCACTGGGCTGCAGGAAACATAAACTTGAACCTTGATTTTTTTCCCATCACACCCCACCACACTAAGTTGGACAATGGTGAATTCTTTTCTTTTTTCGTGGCTCTGAGAATTGAGCCCAGGGCCTTCACACCAAGCTACTTCCCCAGCCCACTTTTATTTAGTTTTCATCAAAGAGAGAATCTCATTGAATTGCCAAGGTGCCGAGGCTGAGCTTGAACTTGTGTTTCTCGTCTCAGTCACCCAAGGTTTAATGTTGACTTCTTAAAAGAGAGGGTTTTTGTCGTTGTTGTTATGATAACCTACAGTGGAAGGGGCAAAGTAATAAAGCCTTGCCCCCAATTAATTACAAATACATGATTTCTATATATTTCATGGATAATTATTCAGTGTTGGTGGACTGGGTTTGGTCTTGCAAGGGAATGTTTGGAAACATTGTTAAATTAATTGCTCTGTGTACTGTCAAGCATATGTTACTGTATACTAAGGATTAATGTTAATACAGTAACTCAGTTCTGCTGAGGAAATTGTTCCATAAAAATGGACATTTCCATAAAATTAGTAAAACTGTGAAGGTTGCAAAGTCACTCATAGCTCCTCCTAGTCTTAACTATCTGTAAAATTAATTATACTGAAGGCTGATGAATATTCTCCAGTGATGGGGAAGCCATGGTAATGGGAAAATAACGTGTCACAGAGATGATGTGTGATCAGAATCCATTGCTCCAGGGGCTGGAGGAACAGCACAGTGGTGATAGCACTTGCCTAGCAAGCACAAGGACCTGAGTTCAATCCTCCAACACTATATAACCCAGAGTAGTGATGCACTTCTATAATTCCAGCACTCTGGAGGCTGAGGCAAGAGGATTGCCAGGATTCAAGGCCAGTCTAGGTTACAGTGTTATGGTTTGGATCTAGCGTGTCCCCCAAAAGCCTTATGTATTTGGATGTAGTATGATCCCTATGGAACCGAGAGCCATTTAGAGGTGAGGCTTGGATGGAGGAGGAGGATGCTTGGGGCTTGACCTAGAGAGATTATGTCAATTTGTTGAGATTAGGAAATACCTAGGACATAGCTTTCAAGTGTCTGTGATTTGCTTGTGGGCCAGGAAATGAGTGAAAAATGCCCACCCTTGGCATGTTCTGACAAAATAGCTGCTTGAACTAAAGAAAAGGAAGGAAGAAGAAACATTGTTACAGCTTTTCCTGGGGAATCTCTGACCTTGCTTGAGTCTCCAGACATCGACTGGTTCCTCCTTCACTGGGCTTTCCGCCATGTCTGCTATGGGGTGAAGAGCTTTTCTCCCACCAGACCTTGACCATGTGCTTCCACCATTGCTAGCTTCCTATGAACAGACTGTGTTATACTTTCTGAAATTGTGAGGTGAGCTAAGTCTTTTCTGCCTTAAGTTGTGGATATTGGATATTCTGTCCCAGCAATGAATAACACATGATACATAATGAGTTCAGGCCCAGTCTGGACGGCAGAACAAAGCTCTCTCTCTCTCTCTCTCTCGCTCTCTCCTCCCCCAAAAAGAATCCATTGCTTCAATCTGTCCCCTCCCCACCCTCAGCACTCAGTTAACCATGCCACCTGCTGCTCTCAAAGCAAGCCATCTACTGTCACTTGGTCCTACTTAAAGAAGGGTCTTTTGAGTCCAAGCAAGACAGAAGTTCCCTTCCTTTGAATTTCCAATCAAGATCTATGCTACAACTTCTGTTTACTTCAAAACATCAACAAGAAGTCGGGTGTCCCACTGGAATACCTGCGTCGAAACAAGTCCACCTCAACACCCCACACTAGATTCTTCTAAGCAATGAGTAAGGACAAAAAGGCTCTGGATGGTGTGTGGAAAGGTAATGTCTCACAAAACAAAATAATGGCGGATGGTTAGGTTGACTATATCAATAATCCATCTAGGAGAAGTTCTACAGACATCTCATGGGAAGAAAGCCAGCCGAGCTTGCAAGAGGATATATGTTTCTTGGCTGTGGTCTCTTCCTCACTGTCATCATGATCATCACCAGCATTAATGAGCCTCGAGTCTATGCCAGGTTCCTTCCGCCATATTATACCAACCTAATACTCAAAACACCACTTCAAGTACTCATCTGTCTTAGTCACTTCCACTAAGGGAGGGGGCCCTGTCATGGAGAAAAGCTGCTGACAGCATGGTAGCTGGAAAGATGAGAGAAAGGAGCAGTCATGTAGAAAGTCACACCCTTCCACATCCAGTGACCCTCCAAACCAGGGCCCAGCTCCCAACAGCACAGGAAGCCATCAATGGATGCATGCACTAATGGGTATGGTGCCGCCATGATCTGCTCACCTACCAAGCAGACTTTGGAGAGATATTTTAGATTTAAACCACAACAATACCATTATTCCCATTATATAGCTGAAAAGGCAGGGGTGCCAAAATCTTGAGGCTGCTTTTTATCATCAAAAATCTAAATGTAAGTTGATGGGTATTTCAGGTGGTGAGACACTATTAATTTGATGGTAACAGTAAAACGTATTGATATGTGACCAGCCAGAGGCTATCATCAGTAAACTGAAATACCTACCACACCAGCGAACAGCAATGCAGGACTTCCAGGAAACAGTTCTGCCCTTTTCAGGGGAACAGATACACACTGGTTGAAAACTCACGTGACTGGCATGTTAACCACTATGATTTTCAGTATGCCCACTCAGAACTTCCTCATTGTACCCACTTTTGGACAAGGAAAAAAGACGTAATGATCAGCAGCCTTGGTAAAACTGACTGGCACCCATTCTGTTCTCAGAGATCTTTGGGAACACGAGTCCGAAGGGTACCTCTCAGTTAGCTTCCAGCCCACGTCCGCCTTCTTAAGTCCTTTCAAAGATCACGCCATACGCACATTTCACAGCGGCTCTCGCATTTCAAAAGCGAAGTCCTGCCACGGGCTTGAATAGAACAGAAAAGGTAGATGAAAGTGAAATAGGGAAAAATGGAAATGCGTTTGTGATTTCTCCATTTTCCAATCCGGTTATTGCCATTTTAGAAGTATATGGCGTCCCCAGTGCGCATACCTCCGTGTGTGAGTGTGTGTGTGTCTGTGCACGCGAACGTGCATGCTTAGTGTTTAATCAACTGGCTGGAGAGCAGAGATGCAAGCGGGATATTTCAGAAAGCGGCACCAGCAGTAGGTCTCTGGTGATGACTTTGAGTTAGTACTCCTCAGGGGAACACAGAACAAAAAAAGAAAAAAAGAGAAAGAGAAAAGAAAGAAAGCACAGATACAGCAAAATCTGTCCTACAGACAGAATCTGTTGGATCAGCCAAGCTGCTCTGGCACAGCAGTACAGGCGACGTGTTTGCTCTGCTCTTTTTAAGGCTTCCAGCTGGAGAGCAGCTAGTATTCAAAGGTTGTAATCTTCGCTGGGAATTTGGGGGAAGATAACGGCGATGCAACTTTTCGTTTTTGTTTCTACATTAACTTGGGAATGTGGCTTTTTAATACCAGCACGACGCTGATATTCTCTCCCCGGACGTAAGATAAACTAATTAATAAGCGTCACAGATCCAACCACAGGGCTGGACTCAGGGGTTTCTCCAGCGCAGTGTGATCAGAAGGTCCATCAATCTGAGCCAATGGAGGAATTTAGAGCACTAAGATATTTTTTTGTTGTGCTTATTTTGGAGAGGTTCTTGGGCCATCTCAAATCTTCCACTAAGGATACATCACACACAGCTTGTAAAAATCTATTTAAGATTGACTGTCCTTTATGCAAGGTAAAAGGTTGATGGGAGTGGTGGTGACACCGGTAGCAGTTACTGAGGATTGGACACCTGCCACTGGCCTGCCTTGCAGAAAGCTGGCATTCTGCATCTTGTTTTATTAATTCCTCTACCAAACCTGTGGTCCACGTGAATCAGTCTCTTACAGAGAAGAAAGCTCAGGGCCAGAGAGGTGACCAACATACCCGAAGCTGCTGCACCAGTTGTCTGTTGTGTAACAAATGACCACAGCCTGTGGTGGCTTAGAATCATGCACATCTCTTTTCTTACAGTTACTAGGGGTCAGAAATAGAGGCACAGCTTACTCAGAACTTTGGCTTAGAGTCTCCATCACGGTTGAAATCGGGGCATTAGCCAGGCCTGAAGTCCCACCTGCAGGCTCAACAGGGAAGTCCCCACTCCAGGCTCAACAGGGAAGTCCCCACTCCAGGCTCTTTCTCACGATGTGGTTGGCACAGTTTAGCTCCTTGAGGGATGCTGGACCCAGCACCTCACTTCCTAGCTGACTTTTGTCCAGATGCTACCCTCAGGTCCTTGCCACCTGCGTATCTCCGCTAGATTGCTTGAACAAAGTGGACACGTTGGGAAGGCTACAGATGAGGCTAAAAGCTTATGTGAGCTGGCCACTGAAGTGGCATCCGTCACCTATGCTGTATCTTATTGGTTAAAAGCAAGTCACAGGTACTGCCCACAATGAAGAAAAGGATATTTTGCAAGATTATCAGTACCAGGAGTTGGGACGCATTAAGGCGTATTGGAGTCCACCTTCTACACCCTGCCACCTGGTTGCAGGAGGTACCCTTGCCAGCGTCCTGTCTGTAGGCCCTTCTCTCCTGCTGTTTCCTTCTCCAAGGCAGATCCTGCTTATCCTTGAGGCCCAGCTCCAGCCTCGTGGCTCTTCCTCCTGGAAACTTTCTTTGGCAGCTCCAGCTCACCTTTCCCACTGGGGTCACCTGGCATTTGGAGCAGCAGACACGGCTGCTGTGAAACAATTCTGTTGTCAACTTTGCGTGTGTGTGTGTGTGTGTGTGTGTGTGTGTGTGTGTGTGTGTGTGTGTTTGTAAATTGTTTGGTCAACTCTCGAGATGCACTTCTGTTGCTTCTTGGTCTTTGGCTAAGATCACATGTAGCATGTTTTTGTTTGTTTGTTTGTTTGTTTGTTTTTACTTTTTTCTGTAGCAACTGCTCTTATCAGTTTAATATGTGACAGGTTTCCTATGGGGGGCAATGTGTTAAATGGAGTTTTGGTGGAATAGGACCTTGCGCTGTCCGCTCCACGCATGACCTGGTGTTGTAATACCTCCAGGGGTTATGCACTTCACCACACATGCACATGTGTGTGTGTGCATGCGTGCACACACACACACACACACACACACAGACACACACACATAGATGCTCTTGAAGATGCTGTTTTTCTCAAATCACATGCCAGGCAGCCCTGAGGTTCTGCACGGCTTCACTGGGACTCATATTTTGGGGGAAATGAAGGCAGAATTATGAATCCAAAATCCCCAACCCATGGGAGCAACCATTCTCATAGCTGCAACAAATTTCATTTGAAGGAATATCCCATGTTCAATGGGGAGTTGGAGGGCAATTGTCAAGAACCAACACTGGGAATGATAGTTACGTTTCCCACCACTGGGACTTGTTTTTTTCCCAGAAAAATATATTTCAATACCCAAATTTGATCCTTTGTAATTTTTTCAGGAAATGCATTTCAAAATCCAACTTTGGTCATCTAAGAGTTGCTAAAATGGGAGACAGGATGGGAAGGGAAATTGATTATTTTCATCTACTGAAGAGAAAGAATTATGCTTACTTGCGTGACTTCTAGGATCTACTCAGATGTATCCTCATCCCCATTCCTGTCACTCCAGCTTTACTTCAGGTACTCCAACTTCCTCACCTGAAGGCCACAGCAGGCTCCCCTGGGCCCCCGAGGCCTACATCTCCCACCCTCTAGGCCAAGTGAACTTCTTAAGCTAGAAAATTAAACATGTCATTCCTTTACCCAAATTCACTCACGCACATCCTCCAAGACAAGGGTAAAAATCCACAGCTAATTCAAACACTACACTAAACAGTTTTCACATATGGTTTCCCATGGTAGAGTAAAAAAGAGGATCAAAAGCATTTCCTAGACTCCCTTGTAATTAAGGTGCATCATGTGACTTGGGTTCATCCAACCAGATTCTTCCTAAGAAAACTGGATGTTGAAGGGTTATGGGAGGAAGTCAGCCCACTTGTGACCCTGGAGATAGTTTTCTGTCTGGCATTAGTAGAGAAATATGACTCCAGTGAGGTGTCTTCTGCTATCAAACCTGGGATTATTGGTGCCCTGTGGTGGGCACAGACAACCCTGGTGCCTTGGCCTTCCGGATATTGGTCACGGCTGCATTGTTTCTGACTGTGTCTTAACCTTGTGGGCTAACTAACAATGGAGTCTGTGATAGTTCGCTGGGGATCCCGCCTAACACAAGGTCTGTTATGTCCCTGTTCTGACTAATTTGTGCAACCTTTTTCTTGACACTTCCCTATGCTGATTGGCTCGCTAACATTTGGAGTTCCACAAATATTGCATTGTTTCTCCAATTCCGGATCCCTTCCGCATCACGTCCCCAGTGTCTGAGACATTCTACACTGTCCTTAATTTATCTGGATTACTCTTCTTCGGTTTTTTGGGCTTGACTCTCAAGTTTGTGTTGAAGGTGGCTCTCTTTGACCCAGCCCACACATATTCTGTTAGCCAAGAGCAAGTCACAGGCCCTTTCCACACTGAAAGGGACTAGATTACTCAAGGTTATGGGCGCTGGAAGGTTGAGGGAGTTGGGAGTAATTTCAAACTGTCTAAGACACATGGCTAGGAGAAATTTTAGAATGAAAGAAGAAAGCAGAAAGAAAAAGGAAAAGAAAGCTGGGGAGTCACGGGTTGTCTTCTAGTTGTGTCCAAGTCCCAGCTGGAATCCTTCAAGCTTGGTTACGTGACCTAATAAATTACCCCATCAGAATTCTCTTTTTCTCACACAGCCTAGTTGGATCTGTGTCCACGTCAGCCAAGTTTCCAGCTCCTGCAACATTGTGCTTTCAGGGCCCAGTGCAGTAACAGACGTGAGAGATGGCCCCTAATCATATTTTGTTGAATCAAGAAGAGAGTGTGGCAAATAAATTACCAAGTTGTAAGGTGTTGGAACTCCGGAGTTCTCTTTCCAACTTGCTGTTTTGTATTCTGAAGAAACTGAGAATGAGGGAGAACAAATGAGTAATTTGCTCCTGATCACACAACTAGTCATGCAGTGACAGAGCTAAAAGAGGGTTTTAAATTCTGACCTTCTGAGAGTGGAGACGCAACCAGACGGTAAGGTTGGAAAATGGGCGGGTCAGGACCACGGACAGCGGCCGACATTCCTGGCTCTTCGCCTTTGAGCTATGACTAGCCAATGGCTTTCTGACTCTGAATTAGAGGTTGAAATAAAAATATCGGATACATAAAGTACAAAGGAAGCTGGATGAAATTATTAGTTTTGATATGATTTACACTCTCAATATAGGTGAGAATTGTAGAACAGATCCCTCTTGTAGTTAGGGGTATAATTTTCCTCAATGCTCAGGAGACAAGGAATTTAGTTAAGTGGCTATTTTTTTTTAACAAGGGTTCAGTAATTCTTGATAATCAATTTGTTTCAGGGGGAAAATCAGCATTCTTGCAGCTCAAGGATCTAAAAATATGCTCTAGGAAAAAAATTATTTGATAGCCTTATGCAGAATTCGTGCCTTTTTTGCTGAATAAAGTGCTTTGTTTCTGCAGAGTCATAGTGTTTCCCACTGGTTTGGTTCACATCGTCAAAAGCGTTGGAATGTTTTGCTTGTTTTTCTTATTAAATACTTGAAGGGTGTCAGCACACATTTTGGCATAGCTGGAAATGGGCCATAAGGGGTTTGCTTGACCATATTTGAAATAGGCCATTTCTCAAATTTGGTAGTTGTAGAAAATCGAGCATAAATATTTTCTGCTGAAAAGCATTACTTATTTAAACATATCTGATTTTAAGGCACGTTGGGTGGATAATGATTTGTAAACATTCATGCACTCTGTTAAGACCAATTGTCCCTGTTAGCAATAGTATTGTTATTATTGTTACTTTGAGTTTGTTACTAAGAGATGGGGGCAGACCTACAGTTTCTATTACACACACACACACACACACACACACACACGTACTCACCAGAGGTAGCAGAATGCAAGAAGTGAATGCAAGAAGTGGGGAGAGGATTTGCTCAGTGGGGTTCGCATTCAAGTTGGCGATGGTTGGGTCCGTCTTTCCCAGCAGATGGCCAGCTCCTTGAAATCAAAAGCTGTGCCATTTCTCTTGCTGTCAGCCCCTTCCCTGTGCCAAGCCCTAGACTCTCAACAAAGTTTCCTTGCTTTCAAGCAAATGCCTTTCTGAGCCAAGTTACTCAAACTGAGCAGTTAAAATGTTGCATAAGGCCTGGATTTGCTTTCTCTGTGAAATTACACAACGCAGCTTTTTTTTCTCTTTCTTTTTGGCTTTCCGTGAGATATCAGAAGATATAAAACTCCAAAAAGACGCTAATTAGAAATCAGTACAAATCACAGAGGAAAAAAACCTTTAAAATGGCAACAGTGAAGGTAAAAACATTATAAAGGAATATGCAAATGGTAGCTACTTTATTATGCCATGTAGCATTTAATTAAAAATTTAATATAGGAGTTTCAGTGTAGAAAATGTGTTTTAAATGCTCCTAAACCAAGCCACATTTTTCAAAGCTAAGAGCCATTGTTAGCTTTTTACATTGTAACAAAGTAAAGTGAAATTATTGACCCACAGTTCTGTTACCCAAGACAGTTTCAGCGTTGCTTTTATGTGGCTAATACTGATGTCTGTAATTTCTATTCCCAGTCCTGTCATCTCTGCAATATGGAACTTCAAGAAGGTCATGAGATGTCTTGGCTTCGTCTTTTACTAACAATGTAACATTGAGGGAGAGATTTCTCTGTCTTATTTATCTGTACAATGGGAATCAAAGGCTTGATTCAGAGGTTTCCTGGAAGCATTAACTGAATCTAATGTAAAAGCAGCTTGCAATCATTCCCTCCCTCCCTCATTCCCTCTCTCCCTTTCCTCTTTCCTCCATTCTTCCTTCTTTCTTTTCATTTTCTCTCTTTTTCTTCCTTAAAATCATTTTCAGCATTCCAGCCCAATATCTCCTCTTCAAAAAGAAGACAAAGGAATCAAAGAACAGCAAGACTGAACACGTCTGTGAAGTCTGAACTTTTCTTGTGTGTTTTTATTGGGGTAGAGAAAACAGAGGAGTAGATGGAAGAGGAGGCAGAGAAAGGTACACAGGGGAACCTCAACCTGCAGTTTTCAGGGGGGTCTCTCTCCAGATTCCAGTCCCAGTCCAGCTTCCAGTTACCTGTGAGATTTCGATCAAGTCACTCCCTGGTCCTTGGCTTCCTCCCCCGCAAAACATGAGCGATAACCATGTCCAAACTGGTAAGAACATGGATGTGAAAGTCCTGACATTCCACACAATGGCCAGTAATGATTTTATCGCTAGTTACTAATCAAATTGAGAGTATCAGAAAATTGAAAACCCCACACTCAAGGGAAATGCGACCAAGTTGGTCCTTTTATTTCAAAGCTGTGGAAGCATGGAGCACCAGTACAGCAACTATGAGACACACACTGTACTTAGGTCACTGGAAACCCCGATCAAATGTCATCACTGATGGAACTGATGTCTAGGACAGTGGTCCTACTTCTAGTTCTTCAGTCTCTTTTTATTGCATTTCTTATTTTATCTGGCTTTAAAAAAGAGGGAGGCAGCCCCTGATCTCACCCTCTTCACCTCTCCCAGAGCAAGCACACGAGAAAGAAAGGTGGCAGGGTATTTTCAGCAGAGGAAGGGACCAGGATCAGTAGAAGGAAAGGTCTTCTGGGGAGTTTCTGGTAATGGAATAGACTAAGGTTAGTCTGTTTCTTATAAGTAATCAATTCTGTATCCAATCTAGTAAGTGTGTTTCCAGGAAGCTGTCCAAATTTTATCTTTTTTATTATTTACATTATATTTGCCTTTGATTATAGAAGGCTTGGAAAAAACTCTATTTCTTACTACCTTACCAGAAAAGGTCTCTTTTTGTTGATAGCCCTGAGCTATTTGTGTCTTTCCAAATGAATTTCACAGATAGAAACACCCAGAACTTGAGGGCCGGGGAGCAGCTTACAGAAAATGTGTTCTGACTCCTAAATCTCGTAGATATGTGAGTCAAACTCTGGAGAGACCCGTAACAGGTTGGAGATCACCAGTCGGTTCCTGGCATGGGGCTCTTCCTATGATTTAAAATTGCTCCAGCCCTGAAATCTGTCCCCATCTTCCACAGTGTCAGCAGCTCTGGTCCCCAGACACCATCACCTGTTTTGTGAGCCAATCATTCAGGACACAAACTTAAACTCTCAATGCCCTGGGTACCATCCTTCCAGAAAGGAAACTAAAGATGAGAGATTCAAGTTGACATCTCAAGCAAACACGCTTTGGGTTTGGCTATTTTGGGAGCTAGATCTTCCTGCTTGGTGTGCTTTGTGACACTGCAAAGACTTAAACAAAATTCTAACACTGGGCTAATTGTGGTGGTGCGTGCCTGTATCTCAGCTCCTTGAGAGGCTGAGACAGGAGGGTTGCTTGAGACCAGAAACTCAAGGCCAACCTGAGCAATATGATGAAACCACATCTTTCAAAAGATGCATTTTAAACTACTAAAACTCCCAGCTTCTTATTCACCCTGGGAAGTATTGGAAAGAACACAGAGCCGGAAGCCAGCACTCGAAGATCTGGCCCTGATGTTCCCCTAACTCCGTGTGATAGCTGGATTTTCATTTATTCATTTGGCCAGCTCCTCCAGTAAAGGCCCCCCGTAAGCTGGGCTCTCAGGACACACCCCTATACACGCCGTGATCTCTGTCCTAGGGTGAATGGTCTGCTGGAGGAGACAGGCACACAGAATGCAGGTACTGTACCCAGTGCCCGGGCTCACAGAGGCTCAGTGAATCTCACCAGGCTGGAGGTGGTGTCCAGGGAAGAGTGGGCACGAGACAAAGCTGAAGGTATCGGTGCTGAGGGAGCAGGAGGAGCCCAAGGAGACACAGCAGTGCCCACACAGGCAGCCCCTTCTCTGACGATGCGGTCCCCGATGGGCGCACAGCGTTCCTACCGACCACAGACTGAGGAGGTGGAAAGGGACCGGCTGTGTTCCCAAGGAATGCCACGAGCTTGAGCAGGGCCACCAAAGAGCAGGTGGGTTCAGGGGACAGCAAGTGACACGCTGAGGCTGGAGCAAATGGCCTCTGTGCAGGAGCAGTAGGAGGAGAGGCTGGAGTCGTGGAAGGACCTTGAGCCAAGTGAAAGCCCCGAAACACGGCAACAGGAAGTTGATGGTGGTTTAGCTGGGGACTGGGGGAGGCATGCGGCGGGGGAGACAGGAGTGACATCGCCCAACTTGAGTCTTTGGGGAATAATTCTGGTTGAATGCGAAGGACAGTGGCTGTGGAGGAGGAGGGGGCAGAGAACAGGGGCTGAGGAAGAGACCCCAGGGATACCTGGGCAGGGCGATGGTGGAGGGGATGGCGTGGGGGACCCCGAGGTGTAGTTACAGAATCTTATTTTTTCCAAAAGAGAAAGTGGAGAGTTAACCTGTCTCACCCACAGCTGTGACCTGGTTTGAATTCCCCTGCAAGACGCTCAATTTGGGGGGCTGGACCCCATCTGGCCCCAGCACCAGCCACGGAAGCTCGCTCCCTTAAGCTGAACCTCACTTCACTCACTTGGATCCTCAGCTGCCATTCCTCTGACTTGCAGTTGGTGACTATTTCTATCTGTCCCCTGGGTGCTGCTAGCTGACACCTGGGGCATCTGTTTGTGCTGAGGACACTTAGGGATCTGACAGCTGGGGGCGACTTTATTGGATGACGTGGCTGGAAGGCCAGGGGAGCCATCTGATCTGAGGAGGACAGGGGACAGGCTGGGGTATAGGAGCGAAAGGACATGCAGCTAGGAGAAAGAAAAGCCACCTCTCATGAGCAGAACCAGACAGCCTGGTGGCCCCTGGCAAGATGGCGTTGGTGGTCTGTGGTCAGCGGCCATCCACGGCCCCACACTGGACGGCAACTGTGTGTCACAAACGAGAGTGGCCATTGCCTTTGCTCAGATGATCCACTGAGCAGGAGGACAGGAAGAAGGAATTAGAACGAGAAGGAAGAGGACAGTCAGGTGGAGCTTGACGGTGGAGGTCTTGACAACCGCAGGAGAGGTGAGCACCTGGACATGGTGATACCCGCCTGGAATCCCAGCACTCTGGGCGGCTGAGACGGGAAGAACGCAAGTTCGAGCTCAGCCTGGGGCAACTTAATGACTGAGTGAGACCCTGTCTTAAAAAGGCTGGAGATGCAGCTCAGTGCAAAGGCCCTGGGTTCAATCTCCACTACCCCTCCCACAGCCCTGCCACATGCTCACAGTACCAGGGAGCAGTCAGGTGTCCTGCCCATCTCCTCCCAGCACTCTGGAGCCGCGGTGCTGATCCAAGCTTTAGACCGCTGGATCTCATTAAAGTCCCAGGTCTTGCCCGAGCCCCAGGCGAGACACTCAGCCTCACTGTGCCTTGGTTTACCTATCTGTGATACGATGAATGGGGAACATGTGTGTCCTGTGTACTGAGGTGATGAAAGGGCGTAACACGTTGGCGGCCCCAGCACAGCGCCTGGCGGGCAGGAAGAGCCCAGTGAGGTCTGCTGCTGTTGCTGTGGCCGGGGGGCGCGGGGGTCCTGGGCTCTGTGGCCCAGATGGTGTGTTTCCCATTGAACAGATTTGCTGTTGGTCCCTCCAAATCTGGAGCCACTCCGTGCCTGGCGATGCCATTCCTCTAAAAGTCTCCTGTCAGTTTCATGCATTTTGCAGGGTCCCCCACCACGCACCCACCTTTAGAAAGAGGCTGACATACTTTCCCCTCAGTGCTGCGTTTCCATGAGCCCTGTGTGGAGGGGAGGGAAGTCAGCCGGGGTTCTCAGGAGCGAGCTCGGCTGTGGAAATCCTTGGGCTATAAATAGCGCGCGCGCGCGCGCACGCGGGCGCGCGCGGGCGCGCGCGTGTGTGTGTGTGTTAATATGATGGACTCATTTTCTCTGATCATAAAATCCATGGCTTCTATTTATAGCCCCAGTGTTGCTCCCTAGTACTGAGAGATTTTAAAAATAGGCTTCAGGAAAAAAGACACGCTTAGCCAACTCTCAGTGCCCAGGCAGCAGAAGGCCCCTGCAGATGGGGCCTGGGACGCAGGGTCTTTATGTCCACCCCGGGCTGCCTCCAAGTCGGCCTCGGCTCCGACTGCCCTCGGGTCTCCGGCTTTCAACTTACATTACTTTTGCTCCGGTGAAGAGCCATGTTCATTCACTGCGCGGGAACCTGCTGAGGCCAGCCACGCCGTGATGCTTTGGGAAGTAGCCCGAGAGTGCGTACTAACGCCTGGGCGCTCCGAGCTGGGCGGGGAGCCGCCTGTGAAAGCACACGGCCCCACGAGGGAGGTGAGGGATGCGGGGACAGGGGTGCAGGTGCGAGTAAAGGCCCGGGAAGCCCCAGTCAGGTGGCATAGGGCCACCTGGGACCACAGGAGAGCCACCTGTGGGAGGCAACTAGGGCCCCAACAATATGCACACGCTCAGAAGCCACTGCAACCTGTGAACGACATATGGCAAAAATCACACCACAGATGGGACTGAAGTAAGGATCTTGAGCTGGGAGGTGACCTCAGATTATCTGGGTGGGTTCAGGTAGGAATGGGGGGGGTTCTTTTCAAGGGGAAGCAGAGGAGACAGAGAGGCAAGATGTCACATCCTGGTGCTGTAGGGAATCAGCCCTTGCTTCCCTGAGTCTTTATGTCTTTGTTGAAAGAGCTGTCAAGTCACAGGTGAACCACCCAAGCAGAGGAAGGGCTGTTGTCAAGTAGAGAGAGGGCCCTGCCTGTAAGCAAGGAGGCAGCGGCACCGGGTGTGAGTTCACATACATTTTAAGGCCCACAAGAGTCATTCTGGGGTGCAGAGACCTAATGGAATTAGGAGGCTTGTCGGCGTTACTAGAAGTTACTTTGGAATTGCAGAACGTCTTCCTGTCTTTTTTCAGATGGTCAGTGCTCCCCTGGGGCTCTCAATCATGGAAGAAATTTACCAAAGATATTTACGAAAGGCAAGTTCTTAATTTAAACCAGATCCCAGATTCCAGGATTGAGGTGGGAGGATAATCAAGGAACATTTCCCTTTCCTGACATCCCCGGGCCTCAGGGTATGGCAGCCAGGAACACTGTGTGCTTTGTTCTAGAAATAGAGAACTCCTTGTGTCATCTTTGGATCTGATGTCTAATACATGATGATAAAGGTCTTAAACCTCGAGGTGTTTACTTAAGTACAACTGGCAAAGCGTGTTCTTTTGGACTTCCTGTATATCCCTCAGGCTAGAAAATGTCTAACAACATGCCTAGTGCTGTGACCACAGAAGGGAGAGAGATCAGAGGAAGCTGTAACGCTGGCTTTGGAGAGGTGGGAGGGGGCCACAAGCCAGGGAAAGTGGGAGGCCTCTAGAAGCCAGAAACAGCCAGGATACAATGTTCCTCCACGAGCCTTCAGAGAGAGCACAGCTTTGCCCGAGTAACATCAGATCTCTGCGCTCTGGAACTATAAAAGAATAAGTTTTTGTGATTTTAAGCCATCCAGGTTGTGATCATTTGTTTCAGCACCCATAAAATCAAAGATACCAGCTGAGGTAAGACTTTCAGTGGGTAAATGTTAGGACTTTTGGTGTGCAGGGTCATGTGATAGCCACTCTCTTTGTGGGCACGTGTACTCTGGCTTCTGTTTAGCCAACCCCCTGCTTGGTACAGCTCTGGCTCCTTCCAAGGCCCACAGGATGCCGTAGAAGAATACTGGGGTGAGAGGACCCAGCTATGGCCTCCCATCCAGTGGGGGTGAAGATGTGAGAGATTACCCCAGGAGGCAGAAGGAGAGAGAGCCAGAGAGATGAACGGACCGAGGAGCAGAGAAGAGGAAAGGGCAAATTCTCACAGTGAGAGGAAATCACACAATGACAAACCCAGGGAGCCTTAGTGATCGAATGGTACTGTATGTGTCTTGATGCAGACGCTGGTGCACTCCCACCACAGCCAGCCTGGGGGGTGGAAGGAGCTCTGTGACACCACGGTCCAAGCAGAGCTCCCATCTCTACTTCCTGTGCCCCAAGGGAAAGTCTTCCAGCTTTGACACATTGCCCTTGCCCCCAAACTCTGGGACTTGTGAGCCTCCTCTCCACCATAGCTGGAGCAGTGGGCAGTGCAGAAGGTCTGCGTGTTGGGGAAATGTTTCTGTGCAGTATCAGGGGTGGGGCCAGCCAGAGCCCTTAGCCACAGACAGTGACAACTCTCTCCCTCCATGTATCCTTTGAAGAATGCAGGTAGAGGATAGTAACACTCTCTGTGATGTCATAGGAAGGCTCTGTGGCCTTGCAGGTTGCCTGCTGATACCATCTCTGACTTCCTTATTAAAACAAACAAACAAACAAACAAACTTAACTCTGCTTTAAAACAGGTCTACATTTTAGCATCTTTCTTATAGTTTCAACTGACAAGACTTCAGAAGTTTTGGGTAAGGGTTTTAGGAAACCTTCCTGGGTGTTTTTATCTCTTTTCTCAGGCTCTGGCCTGGAACAAAGATGTAATGGCTGGAGCTGTGGCACAGTGTTGTTGGCCCTGAACAAACTCTAGCCAGCCCCTGCTTGTGAACTTATCTTTTCATGAGAACGCTTGTGCTATTTACAACATGATTATTAGGATTTTTTGCTGCATCGCCCAAATACAAATTCCTAAGTGGTCAAGATTGCAAATAGCAAATGTAATTCCAGTGGGAGCTGATCAGGACTGTGTGGCAGCAGGGGCCACTTATAAGGGTCGCTGTCTAATGCCAATCCAGAGAAATAAAGTCCAGGAATTTTCAGCCTCTCTGGGCCACAAACATACCTATTGTAAATATTGCTGCAAGAATCATGGGAGAACAGGTGTTTCTTCGAAACAATGGTTCTGATTTTTTGGATATTAATTGTAGTTACTTTCCTTTCACTGGAACAGAATACCTAATATCTGCAAATTAAAGAAGGAGAGACTTATTTTGGCTCATGGTTTCCGAGGGTTCAGTACACAGTTGCTTAGCTCCAAGGCAGAAACTCGATAGTGGAAGGGCCAATGGAGAACAGCATCTCAACCCACGGTAGCTAGGAAACAGAGAAAGAAAGAAGGGAAGACCTCCCAGGTCCTGCCACCAGGGATCTGCCTCCAACCAGGTCCCACCGTCTAGCAGTAGACTCGGCTAAGAAATCATCAATGAATAAATCCACTGATAAATGTAACAGCCTGTTATCCAATCACCAACCAAACACGAGACTTTTGAGGGGAATCGTAGATCTAAACCATAACACAAACACATGTACACACACACACATGCACACACACACACACACACACACTATGTTATGTTATATATCCAGAAATGAGAGCTGGAGTTGAACTATTATAAAACATCTGCAGAATCAGTACTATATTTATTTCTGAAGGAAAAAAGGTCATACCATATTACACATCCATTAAGGAAAACTTGGATGACAATACTGCTCATTTATGGCTTCTCCACATTTGCATTCGAGTGGAAGCCGAGGCCCTGGCATGATCTGGGATCCACCATGCCCCACCTCTTGCACTGATGCAGAGACGTGCGACTTCTTATAACTTAGGCTCATGACCTCCCCTCTTCTGTTCCTTCAGAATGACAGCACAGCTCAAGGCACATTCACGAACACAAGTGCTCTGTCGACTTTCCCTTTGGGTAAGCTCAACATTTTCTTCTCTACTCAGGTGAGTTCCCCTAGAAGTCAGCTACATTCTGACTCATGGCTCTGAAGCCAACATCCGTCCTTCACAGGAACCAGTTGCCTCAACTCCCCTAGCCTGCAATGTCCTCAGATCTGTTCTAAAGGACAGGTGCATTTCTCTTGCCAGCAGCCCACTGGATCATCTGGCCTGTGCCATCCTTTTCTATGTGTCTTACAAGACCATGGCTGCTATCTATATATTGTGGATCAGCATCTTTCTTTCCCAGACGTTGAGGGAGGACACGAATGACTGCTTAGCTGCCAATATTGGCTTTTCTCTTAGTAAATTTACCAACTGCGGCTTCGTGCTTGGGCCCTTCTGCCTCTTACAGCTTTTGTTCTAACATTGCCCCAGAATGTAATCTCTTTGAAGACATTGCAAGTGACAATTAGGGATTCAATTTAAGATAAAATCCAACTCTAGGTGGTGCTGCCAAGTCAAATAACTCAAATGAGGTGACAGCACCTGACAGGCAGAGGCAACATTTGCACAGACGACAAGTTCTGCCTAAAATCTATGTTAAGCTACAGCCTGATTTCAGGATCACTCACATCTGAAAAGACACGACCTTATAATTGAAGAGGCACAATGTAATAACTGTCATATGGAATTGGCTAATGTGAAATCTTCAGTAAACTCTGTATTACATACAGGTACAGCTCCAATCGGTGATTTTCCGATGGCCTGTTTGTAGCTCACCAGGTGAAAGGGCTCTTTCGGTAGTATTAGAGTCTATTCAGGTTTGCTGGATGTCGGATTTCATCAGGTTGGGCCAGGTGCTATGGGTCCTACTATATCTATCACCATGTCTGCCATACAACCCCTGTTCCAGGACAGATGATTGATGGCTGAGGGACCTCCCCTAACTAGTGACAAAGGATTCTGCTGCCAGCATGATTGGAACAGCTTTACCCTGAAACAGCACCCCTTCAACTTGACCCAGCCTTGGCACAGGGGTGAGGTCAGATCAGAGGCTAGTCAGTAGACAAGGACCTTCCTGAAAGGGAAGAGGGGTGTAGCCAGAGGAGCAACAGCCAGAGGGAAACACAAAGGTGGGGGGTACAGCCAGGAGGGCCACCTACCAAGGCCAAGTGCTGCTGCTGTAGGGAAATGTTTGGGCAAGTAGGAGCCATGACTCAGGACACTGGGGTAGAGGAGTTGGTGGAGACAGATTCCGAGCCTGCCCTGCCACGCTTCACAAGTACATATTTTTCCAGACTTATTTGTCAGAAGTTCCAGAATTACGGTGTATTTGACCTTTATCTCATGCCATTTTTAAAAATGCTTTTATACAATCAGGTCAGCACAAACGCTTGAGCCAAAATGACGAACATGCCTTTTAAAAAATTTTTATTTCAAACTAGCCACCAGGACATCATTTCTAATTTCAAGTACCAAATGACATTTTCTACAAAACAAACTCCTCGTCAACCTCTAATTGCCACAAGTTTTCTCTCTCCCGCACTCTGCCTCACTGTGGTGCTGGGTGCCTCAAAGGTGCCAGCTCACCTTTTTGCAAAACCTCCTCTCTGATTCTGATGTGTTCTGCAATTACAGCTATGGTAGGAAGACGCAGTGGCTGGGCTGCTTAGATGAAGGGAACCCATCTGTTTTACTGGAACTCCTCCTAGTCTCCCTGTCTTAATCTGGTTTGTCCTGCTATAACAGAACACCATGGGCTGGCTGATTTATAATGAAAAAAAAAATTGTTTCTCACGGTTTTGGAGGCTGGAAAGTCCAAGATCCAAATGCTGTCATCAGCAAGGGTCCTGTGTGTGTCATTCCGTCTTGAAGGAGGGGAGGGTGAGAAAGTGAGCTAGAGGGACAGAATTCGCATTTATAACAAGGCCATCCTCCTGTGACAGTCCTCGCCCATGATAACAGTGCCAATCCATTCAGGAGGGCAGAGCCCTTGTGACTTAATTACCTCCCACGAGGCCCCACTTCCAACTCTGCTGCAACGAAGATTCCAATCTATGAACTTTTGGGGGGACACGTTCAAATCATAGAACCCTCTGATTCAGAAGCATGCCATGGCTGAATTATGCCTCCCAAAAGATACATTCAAAGCTCTCATTTTCAGTACCTGTGAATGTGACCTTTGAAATAGGGTCTTTATACATATAATCAATTTAAGATGAGTCTAGATTAGGGCAGGATCTATTCCAATATTTAGTATCTTTATGGGAAGAGGAAAGTCTAGACACAGAGATGCAGACACAGAGAAGAGATGACAGTGGAGGTGGAGACTGGAGTGACATGGCCAAAGCCAGGAGCTCCCAGAATTGGCCAGCCACTTCCAGAAGCAAACAGAGGCGGGGAGAAGATTCTTCCTGACTGTATTAGTTTGAGTTCTTGGAGAGGCGAAATTAATTAAAATTATTTATAAATAAAAGGGAATTCCTTTGGACCGCTTACAAGTCAGACGAGGGAGCCAAAATTGACTGCCCACCGACGTCATTGCTGTAGAGTCTGGTGGCACTCCAGCGTGAGATAGAACACCAGTCCAAGACTGCAGGACAGCTGGTGAGAGTCTGCGCCACAGATCGTTGCTCAAAGGGGACGACAAGCCTGGGAGGGAGTCCATAACGGAGATTGGAGGTGCAAAGACAGGAGCGAGTCAACATCTGGAGACAGTGGTAAAGGTCAGAGCTCTCCCAGGAGAAGCGGGAACAATTTCCCCTCTTCATTTCTTTTTATTTAGTTCAAGCTGTAGTTCTATTGGTTGGGTTACCCTTACCTGTGACAGGTGTTCTTCCCTTATTTGCTGGCCCACAAGTCAATCGTAACAGGGAAAACTCTGCCCTGAGTGTTTTCTACCTAATTCCTGCAAGTTGATACAATCCCCAATTATCATAATCCACTCTCGGTCAACTTGACAACCAGACCCATCTCCTTAAACCATACTTAATCTCCAAATACAATAGCCAAAATCCTAATTATGCCGAACAAGGCAACTCCCCTGTCTACATATGAAAACATGATACATCCTTCCCCAGAACAGCAAACAGAGTTCCTCTTTGAGATGTGCTTACTCTCCTGACATCCAGTTATAATATGACCTTAATAAGTTCCAGTATTAAAGCAATCAGGATTATGTATCTGTGTACCACCATGTTGACAGCATAAGAAAGAAATTCTAATTACAATCGTCATTTCTGTAACTGACCATTAGTTGTAGCTGGTGTGTGTAACTACCTTCTTCTACTTCCCATTCTGTATTTCCTTGGCCTTCAGCAAGCACCCAAGCAGCTCTTGGTTCTCTAGTCACGCCCTCACCACTGGACATAATAGCCAACACCCACAACTTACAGGAGAGGTTTATTTTTGCCATGGTGTTTAGAGCACTCAGTGCATAGTTGACCAGCTCCAAGGTAGAATGCATTGATGGAGAGGGGATTGCTTTCTACATGGCAGCCAGACAGTGAAGGACAAAGGAAGGGGCTAGGGACGAGAGTACGGTCCAATAGATCATGTCCCGATGACCCACTTTCAGTGGGGCCCCACCACTCTGCCCCATGATCCAATCACTCTCAAGCCTGAGACTTTGCGGGGGGGGGGGGTCATTTTAAATCTAAACCACAACATACCTATACAATCACAGAAGGACCTCGCCAACTCTTGTTCTTGGGCCTCCAGCTTCCACTACTGTGGAAGAATGCATTTCTGTCATCTCAAACCACTTGGTGTTGGTAGTTTGCTAAAGCTTGGGAACAGATGAGAGAGGATGGCTTGCTTAATATCTTGGAGCCAGCTTTTCACAAGTGCAGCCGTAGCCCTGATCTCTGGCATCATGGTGGTGCACCCAGCTCAAGTGTAAGCACACACTCACTTCACTATGAATCCTACAAAGCTTTGTTAAGTGGGTAGGAGCCACAGAGAGGTGAGAGAGAATTTCCAGGTGGTATCAGTCCTCCACACAAGGACAACATTCTTCCCTCTCAAATTATTGTGTTCTGCTTAGCTGCCTGATAAATTCCTGACTCATAATAAGAATATTCTTCAAACTATCCACTTGACGGTGTCTCATGATCCCCACACAGATCGGTGCATCCATTTTCCATTCATCTACTCGGGTCCCATTTGGCCAGAGATGCTGGGAGCAAAAATCAATGAGCATCTTAGTTCTATTTCTAAGAACTAGTTAATGTGAAGAAATCTTGTCCTACATACAACTCCTAGAAAGATCCATTTTCTGACTCAGTGTTCATAATTCAGGATCTTTTCTAACAAGTCACTTCATTTTTCAGTGAGAGGGTTCTATTTAGTATCTCAAGGCCTTCGCTGTGGTACTGTTTAGGATGTACCCTCCCAATCATGTTTTCCTGGGCTTTTTTCTTTAGAAGACTTGAACTACCTGATCTGATAACAATATAAAGAAATCAAGTATCTGCAATTCTCAAGCACAGAAATCCCAAACATGGGACGGCGGTCCCTCCAGTACCCATGGCATTGGAGCTGCACTGTGAGTGAAGAGGCTGTGGGGAGGAGAGACAGAGTCAACCCAGCTTTGCTATTTATCACATGGTCCTGGTCATTGAATGAGCCAGTCCAAGACCTGTGCCTTCCTTTTGTGTCTCATGAAGGGACTTGTGGTCATGAAACAGCCTACATGTGTTGGGTGTTACTGAGCAGGAAGGAAACCTATTGTATTGGGAAAGAGCATGTCGCAGGTTCAGGTAGAAGTCTATGCAAGTATAGTTATAAAACTAAGGCAGTTAAAAGGTCATCAAACTATATCAGTTTAAAAATCATAAAATTATGTGGCATGCGTGCTTGCAAACATTTAATGCCAGTAGGAAAAAAAAAGTGCTAAATTAAGGGTTAGGTAATGTTATGGGCAATAAAAGTAAACAAAGCCAGGACAAGGAAGGGGGCTTGGGACTCCAGAGCAGTCCTATTCCTGTAACTCAAGCCAGGATCTTAGGTACATGTCAATCCAGGGTCCCAGAGGGCAAATTTCAGACCCAGATGTAGGGCACCCTGCTCCATTGCCCTGCTTAGGGGGCCCTTCCTTGTGCAATGGGAATAAACAGTGGAGAGACAGAACAGCAGGTGGTCTCGGGAGCTCCTGCTTGGGAAGGGGGTTGGGGTGAAGCCTGGGCGTGACCTGGAGGCTTGAGCGCACTCCTCCCTTCTCTCTCTGCTGCTGGCCATTGAGGCATAAACGGCTTTCCCTTCCACCGTGCTCTGTCTGCCTTGGAGCCAGACAACTGTGGACTGAATCTTCTGAAAACCGTGAGCCGACATAGACCCCCTCCTTTGAGGTTGTGGATGTTGGGTATTTCGCCCCAGCAATGGGGAAGTGATTAATACAGACTGTAACAGACAAAGAAAGACATCTCTCCTTAAATATAACCACAGTTTCATCATCACTCAGAAAAATAATCATTTCTTAACCATAAATATTTAATCAGTTTTCAATCTTGCTTGACTCAAAGATTGCATTTCTTGCTGACTTTTGAGTCACTTTTAGGCCTTAAGTATTCCCTTTGACTCTTTTTCCTTTGTCCTGGTAATGTATTTGTTGAAGAAGTTGAGTCCTAGTTCCCTGCTCTGAGTTCTGATCGCTGTGATCTGTGGTGTCACTGGGCATGTGCCTCCATCCCCTGCATTTCCTACAGGCAGGCTGTCCAATTCACTCAAGTCCATATGATGTAGTCCATATTCAGGCGTGTTTTCTTTATTTATTTTTTGGTTTGTTTTTGGCAGTACTGGGGATTGAACCTGTGGCTTTTGCACTAAGCTACATCTCCAGTCTCTTTTATTTTTTCCTAAAAAATATTTTCATACATATATATTTGCAACACACAATAGTTACATTCAACCTGAGGCATTGGTGAACATACCTATCTTTCTCATTTTTGCTTCCCTTTTCCCCTTCCCATCCTCCCACTCCCTCCAACAGCTCCTCTCCCTCTCCACAATCTATCTTCCTGTTTCCTACCATCGCACTTAGTTGACCCTTGTATTCACTTATACTCGGAGTTTCTCAAATGAGAAAAACCATCAGATACTTAAGCTTCTGTGTCTGATTCACATTGTTAAGTCAACCCAAGTATCTTTTTACTCGTTATTTGAGACGAGGTTTTTCTAAGTCATCAAACTGACCAGGCTGGGCTCAAACTTGTAATCCTCCTACCTTGGCCTCCTAGAGTGCTGGGGTTGCAGGCCTGTGCCGTTGGACTTGGCTAGGAATTAATATTTTTTAAAATTGTAGGGGAGGGGAAAAAATCTCTTTAGGCATACCTGGTGAAATAAGAAATAAGGAAAGGAAGAAAGAAAAGAAGGAAGGAAGGAAGGAAGGAAGGAAGGAAGGAAGGAAGGAAGGAAGGACAGAAAAAGTGTGGCGGGAGGAAAGAAGGAAGAGGCGAGGGAGACAGAGGAGAGAAGAAGAAAATAAAGGAGATAAAAACCACATCAAAAACAGATTTTCTTTTGTAAATCTCTAAATCTTTCAGATTTTCTTTCTTTGTAACAACTTCCAGGAGTGGCTACCCTTGATCTATAAAGAATCCCAATAGATTAGTGAGAACGACCCCAAAGAGCAGCTGATCACCTTGGACACTGTGCTCTCCTACTGGAGTTGGGGACACAACTGATGTGCACCCCAGCTGCCTTCTGCTGGGCTCTGTACTCACCACTCAACTTACCCCGAGACTCACTTCCTAGGGGGTGTCCTAGCCTGTGACACAGCGGCAAGGGGGCTACACTCAGGTCCCTTCCTGCAGAAAGAGAAAGTCCTCTGCAGTGACTTGGCTTGGGGACTCCTGGGTTGTCCTGGCTGAACTTTCCACGGGCCTGCTGGGCTGTCTGAGGATCTGTGTACTCAGCCTTCCCCTCCCCCTTCCCGGGTCTGGCTGGTGGCTCTTCCCACCCTGTCACCTCCTACCCACTTCCTATCACTCTCCTGTCTGTCTTATCCCTCCTCAATCCCTGCTTCTCCGAGGACACAAACTGACAACCTTCCAAGCCTCAGATGAGACCCAACTCTCAGACGAGAGTGGTGACAATAATTGGTAATTAGACCTGAGGTCACATTGAAGTTGTCCATGTCGGAGAAACCTTTCTCCAGGGCAATTTAACAAAATGTCTCAACTTTGTGAACATCTAATCCCTTTAGCTCAAGCTCTGTTATCCAATAAGTGGGTTTAAAAGTCATGTGTTAAAAGAGAAAACATATCTTCACTTTCATGAGAAAAGGCATCAATAAAATCAATGCCTTTGTGATTTAAAAACCTTAGCAAAAGAAAAATAGAGGAGGATTTTCTACATGAAGAATAGGCTTCCAGTTGGGTGTGATAGCGAGTGCCTGTCATCCCAGCACTCTGGGAGGCTGAGGCAGGAGATTGCAAATTTGAGCTCAGAATAGACAATTTAACGAGAACTTGTCCAGAAGAAATAAATAAAGACTGGGGATGTAGCTCAGTGCAAGTGCCCTGAGTTCAATCCTAGTGCACGCGCGAGCGTGCGCGCGCGCACACACACACACACACACACACACACACACACACACACACAAATACACAGATGATGAGAGAAAAGGCAGACAGACAGATGGAAACAGAGACAGGGAGAGGGCAAGGATGGTATCTCCTGTGACCAAGGGCCTATTCAAGCCCAGATAGCATGTGACAAATGACCAATACCTAAAAAATACTCATCAAGGAATCAATGAGTTGCCCCAACTGTGTTTGCAATCCACTGTTGGACCCCTTCACGCATCCTCTACTTCAGCCAAGCAACACGCACACAGCCATGTTTTGGTGAGCCACCGCAGGCTGAGCTGGGCATCTGTTCACCTCCTTCCCGGTTGCTGCCCCCTCTGAAAGGTAGAAGGAATTCTGCATTTGCAGGAGGGGAAAGTGAGGCTCACAGGGCCAAACACCTCCCCTGAGGACAGTCCGGAGGCAGCCTGTGCTTTCTCTCCCCGTCGCATCCGCGAGGGCAGCTTCAGGACACATGAGAGGGTCCACTGAACCCTGAATTTCTTGTTGTCTTGCCACTTCCTTATGCCTGGACCCAAAAGTGTGCTACTCTCCCTGCTGTGTCATGTCCATGGGGAATCCCATTGGCCAACACTTTCTGCCATGCATGACTCTCCAATGTACTGGAAGTTCTAACCAGCTGGAGCTGGGGGACAAGGACATGGGCCCAATGTGAGAACGGAGCTTGTTAATTTCCCACAGGCTCATCCAAGGATACGGCCTCAGGACCTCCATTCCACAGTGCCACTTGAAGAAGGTTGAACTGGGGTTTGTAGCCATAGGTGACATTTTCATTCCAGCCCCACAAATCAAGGAGCCAGGTCTTCTGAGAACAGCCTGCCCAGTCCTTAGACTTGATTTCTGCCATTAAAACTGTAGCACTCTGATAGAACTGGTGGTAATTTGAAATGGATCTAATTTGTAGACTTGGAGAGGTAGGAGAGCCTTCTGTCTTTATTAGTCATAACTCAGTTCAACTCTGTTTAAAAGTGTAGGTATATTAATTAAAGCAGATGACAACCTGACATTGTTGTCCAAGGCCCAGTGCTTTGCCATATGACACACTTGGCCAGGCATGTAGCTTTGGGTGGGAAGCCAAGAACTTTTCTCCTCATCTTGTGTGACTTCCATGCTGCCCAGGCCCCTGGGGCCAAGGCTAAGCTTTAGGGTCTCTTCCCCACCCTCAGGGGCCAGGCTGTGGTTAGGAGCAATGACATCTAATCCCACCTCTGCTACTTACCAGGTGTGTGGTCCTGAACAAGTTAAAAACATCCCCATGCCCCAATCTACACATCTGCAAAATAAAGGTGACAAAAAAGGAACGTGATAGTAGCCTCTGTTTCCTGGCTTTCCAACACATTTGGCTATTTTAGGGGCAGCAAACCTTGTGGGGAGATTGGATCTCCAAATTAAAATCCTTTTGGTGCAAAGTGCCAGGTCCTCCCATGCCCCACATGGGATGATTGAGGCTTCCTTGGGGAGAGAGCTCTGCCTGTGACCCACAGGCAAGGTAGCTTGCCAGCTGACAAGGAGCTGGGGTGCCTGAGTGAAAGCTAATGACACAGACGGAAATAGATGGGCAGGTACAATTATCTCTCGTTTTAGCATTTTCTGCCCTGCCAAGGGCACCGTGAGACTGTTCTCCTCAGGATGCCAGGGAGGAGGCCTGCCTTGGACAGCCCCTTGACAGGGACATGGGCTCCTGCTATGTGCCACATGCTATGCTTCATGCCAAGAACGCACGTGTGACACTGGTGCAGCCCACCTGCCCTAGGTTCCGGAGAAGTGGGGGAGAGTTAAGTGACCCCACATTCCGGGGCAGTGAGAGACACAGAGAGAAAGCTGTGACTGGGTTTCCACGGATACAAGATGCGCGGCCAACTCTCTTGGAGTTGCCTTTGCCTTGGGAGGCCAGGAAGCCTTAGAGTAGAGGGGACTCGAGCAGAGCTGAGGCTCAGTATGTCTAGCAGAGTTTGTCCGTTGGTAAAGCTGGAAGGTCCTTTAACAGGCCACGACATGTACCAAGGCACTGGGGTGCCCAGGGGCCTCCAGCTTTAGAGGGCTGTGAGTAGGAGAGGCCATAGGGTGAGCGCTGGCATCTGAATGTGATCTGAGGTCACAGAACCAGTGAGCTATACCCCCCAAAGCTAAAGAAACAGAAGAACCCTGCAGTAGCGCCATGAGGATTAAGGGTTCACAGGAAAGAGGCCCACACGGGCACTGATGCCTGTGGTGTGGGGATCGCAAACCAGAGCCAGGAAAGGCCCCAGCTGGCCCCCTGGGTGACGGGGAGTTCCCAGAACCCAGTCTGAGGATCCACCCACATCCGCTGTGTTCACAAGGGCGGTCACCCCACTGAGTGAGTTGGTCTCCTATCTGCCTGCTCGGCGTCGTTCTCCTTTCCAGTGACAAAATCCCACATTTCCTTGGAAAAAACCACCCCTCGCCGTCCTTATTCCGTGAATCAGTTTGTTCAATCTGCCTCCATTCTTCACCTGCCCCCAGGGATAAGCACAGCACTGTGCCTGCCCAACCAGGGAGCACTGCACTTTCCTCGGCTATAGTGATAGGGTGAGGGACGGGCACGTGACCCAGGCCAGACCAATCAGAGTCAACGAAATTTAGCCGGTTGGCAAATTACTGGCAAGGTGTGTTTCCCGTGGTGAAAGGGAGCGGTGTAAGCCTGGAGCTGGCCCCCTGAGGGCTACCCACCTGAGGAGAGAGCCCGGACCGGAACGCTGGCTGGGTGGAGCTGTACGCGGGCAGCTCTTAGCCACCTCGTTCAGATAACCAAAGCGATGGAGAAAAACATCCCAGACCTCTGGGTCCTTGGTGGCTGTTGTCCTGCTATGGTCCACAAGTGCCATTTCAATCAGATCTCGTGGTCCCATAGACATACACCAGGATGGATTTTACCCAGTGTTCTTAGAGTGGCCCTGAGCCATCCCGATGCAGTCACCTCACACGGAGAAGTTACGTGTTCTGTGTAGAAATGTCGAAGGCTGTCTTTGCCAAGGGCAAGGGTCCCTGCAGACATAATTAAGGTGTGCGGGGTGATGCGTGTGGAGACACATGATGCATGACCCCCACCGGGGAAGGGCTTGTTGCCAGCTGGTGTGGGTAGGCAGCCTGCTGGCCTCAGCCCCTTTGGGGGAGAGGTGCCCCGCGGAGGAAGCCACCACCCTCGGGGGCAGAGCGCATGGCGCCTGCCTGGGGTGGCTGGTCTCCTCCGCCTTCTTGCTCCTGCTCCCTCCCCTTCCCGCCCACAGGAGCTGACCCCTGCTTGCTCCCCAGAACACATCGTGCCCGCTAAACCTCCTGGGACGGCTTTCAGAGAATCCAGCTGCAGCTGTGAGTGAGGTTGTGCTTTTCCTAGTGGGACCTAGAAGAGGACAGGATGACTACAGAAACGAGGGAGAGGGGTGGGAAGACTTGTACCCAGTGGCAGAGGACAGTGATCTGGCGTAGCTAAACGTCCCCAAAGGCAGAACAAAGGTGCTGAGTTCACGGTGGCAGGGAGACAGAGCTGGGAGACAGTGCCAGAAGGAAAGGGGTGAGGGGTCAAATGCATCCTCCCGGTCACCCCTCCATGCACCCTGGGGTGTACTCCACCCATTCCCCAGTTGGCTCCCAAGTACACCAAATTGGCAATCCAGCTTAACTCTCACATTCAAACTTGGGTATGTTTGCTGATTAATCTACAGGCAAGATGGCAGAGGGGGTAGGAAGGGACATTGCATAGGAGATGGGGCAGAAAGAAACTCAAGGGATGGTAAGAGAACCTGTCCCAGTGGCCACCTGGACACAGGGTAGGGCTGGAGATTGATTCGGGTCATGGAACTCCTACTGAAGGGCTGAGAAACATCCCCGGCAGATGCAGGTGGTGTCAGAACTTGAATGACGGGGTCCCCTCTGGAGACTTAGGTTGGAACTTAATCTTCAATGAACAGCCTTGGGACACGTGGGCTCTGGCGATGACCCAAGTCATGGGGTCTCTGCCGTGATGCACGAGATTGGATGCTGTTATCAGAGGACTGTCCCTCCGCCACGTGAGGACATGACATCCAAGGAGACATCGGGAAAGCAAGGAGTGGTCCTTGCCAGATGCAGCTCTTGGTCTTAGACTTCAGTCTCTAGCACTGGGAGAAATACGTCCGCTGTTTACAAATGGTACCGCCTGTGACTTCAGAGCAGCACAAACAGCTGAGATAGAGTGAAGACCAAAGAAAAGTGGGGAGCTCTACCGCAGACCTAAGGCTGCCATCTCCCCGCCCTTCCCGTGACCCCGGGGCCTGGGCAGCCTCAGTCAGTCTCAGGACACAGGATCTTGCTGAATGCTAAGAGTCTTCAACAAATAAAATCAAGGCTTTGTCAAGCCATGGTCACATCACCTCATAGTGACCTAGCAGAGTAGAGGCGGATGTGATGGTCCCCACTTCCTAGAGGGAGACACTGTGGAGCAGGGACGCGAATGAGGGGCCCAGGGTCACAAAGACAGCACACAGCAGAGCTTGACCCAGCTGCCGCCCACTGCCCCTGCTCTCTGTGTTCCCACCCCATGCTGCCACTAAGCCCAGAAGCAGGACCCGAGCCCCCTTGCTCAATGCAGTGATGTCAAGGGCGATGTGCATGTTGGGCACGCCAGCGGCGCTAAAATACACATTTTCTACTTGGTGACTGGCTTCTCTCCAGGGAGCCAGTGATGCCCTGAGGGTGGTCACAGCCTCTAGAAGATGAGAGACCCAGCCAGAGGCTTGCTGCAGGGAAGCAGAGGGGACAGCCTGAAGCTGAGAGAGGAGGTGGGAACGGAGGTGGGCCCAGGCGGAGCCGGGAGAGCTTAGAAGCACTTCCTTTCCTGGCAGGAAGTCTGGGCTCTAACCTTCCTGAAAGTGGAAACTTTTCGCTGTTGTTCCTTCCTACTCACAAGCACTGGCCAGCAAGCCAGAAAGGCCTTGTCCTTTCCTGTCCAGGGGCGGCCCGTATGCGGACCTGGTGGCAGACCCAAGAAACTCTGTGTTTTATAAAGGGAACACAGCTGGTATTTGCCTCAGTGAGCTCAATGCAGTGTGCAGAATCCATTGGCAGGACCATGGAGGGGTCAGAGTTCCTGCCCATGTGCCTCCACAGCCCACTTCACACATGAGTAGTCAATAACAACCTTGAGATAACCCGCGGAGCGGCACAGGTTGATGGGTGACTCTCTGGTGAACTCAGGCAAACATGTGGCATTGGTTTTCCTGTCATATCCCTTCCCTGGTGACAAGGTAGTCTGGCCTGGCCATTTGCTTCCATGAAGTTAAGGTTGAAACCACAAAGACCAGACAGCTGTGGACCCAAGGAGGCCCCACTGCAGAGCCGAATCCAGTTGCCACAACTGAGTGAAGAAGGACTTAATGCTCACGGCCAGCTCTAGGCCTCCCTGGGGTGGGACAGAGGGAGGGCCAGCCACAGTTCCCTGAGGGCAGGCAGGGACCACAGACCTGGGGAGAGGCTGGAACTGTCCCCCCCCCCCCCCCGAACTTGAGATTAAACCTAGGACCTCACACTGAGCTGCATCCCAATTCTTGGTTTTGGTTTTTTGATACAAGATCTCACTAAGTGACAAATTGTCCAGGCTACGCTTGAATTTGCCACCCTCCTGCCTCAGCTGCCTACAGTGCTGGGATTCCAGGAGTGCACCGCCATGTCTGGCACTGTCTTGCTTTTTGAAGAGACCACAGGTAATGGCTGGATGCGTCAGTTCCTCTTCAGGGGCAGAGGCCCGGCTTCCCTCCAACCTCTTTGAGAAGCAGAAGCTGTGGGGGAATTGTCTTCCTTCAGTGGACCAAGAGGGGCGTGTGGGTTTCCTTGGAGATTACAACAAATCTCTACAAATGTGGTGGCCTAGAACAACAGAATGGTATTCTTTCACTTTCTGGAAGGCACAAGGCCAAAGTCAAAGTGTCAGTAGGGCCATGGCCCCTCCCAAGAATCCATCTGGGGCAGGAATCTCTTCCTTCTAGTTTCTGGTGCCTGCCGACATTCCTTGGCTTGGGGCTGCATCACTCCAGCCTCTGCCTCTCTCTCCACATTGTGTGTGTGTGTGTGTGTGTGTGTGTGTATGTGTGTGTTACTGTGGTTGTTTTAATCCATTGGCTTTGGGACTGGCTTATTATGTGACTGACACAGGTGACTTGGGCAAGATACTTAATCCAACTTTGTCTCATTTCCATCTGTAAAATGGAGACTTATGCATTCCAGCCTCTTGGGATTTTTATGAAATTCAGATGAGTTAAAACATTTACAAAGGTTCCTGGCCCATAGCAAGCATGATGTAAGTCATGTTCAGGAAAACAGATATTTCTTTTGATTTGAATAGTATCTGCCTTACTTGAGGTACATACCTACCTAATTAATCATAAATTTTCTCATCATTAGGACATATATGAAGTCTAGGGCCAGATATAGAACTCCTACCCCCCATTTTATTAGTTACACATATGTGATTCACAATAGTCACCTGAAACTCGAGAGTTTTGTGTACATTTATATTGAAGAGCTTCACATTTCCGTCCCTGCCCCTTTCCTGCTCTCCCACCCTGTCTCTCCCCGCCGCCGACTCCCCCTCCGACTCCCAGCAGCTCACTTACTTGACTCTGTTTGCACTCTGGGTTTCTCGTATTAGAGAAACCATGTGATCTTTAATCTTCTGAGTCTGATTGACTTCACTGAGCATGACGGTCTCAAGTTGTCTCCATTTACCTACAAATGTCTCATATTTATCTGTCTTTATGGCAGAATAGTACTCCCTTGAGCATATATGCCACATTTCAAAAACCCATTGGTCTATGATGAATATTTTGACACCTTTCATGATTTAGCTATTGCTAGCTGTGCTGCTGTAAGCACGGGTATGCGTGGATCTCCGCTGTTACACGCTGCTTTTAAATTTTCTTGGGAAGATACCAGAAGGGATACTGCTGAGTCAAATGGAATATCTATTTTCAGTTTTTGGAGGACTCTCCATGCTGCTTTCCACGGTGATTGTATTGGTTTACAGTCCCACCAGCAACGGAGAAGGGTTCCTTTGGCCTCACATCCTCACCAGCATGTGTAGCTTTCTGAGTTCTTGACAGAAGCCGTTCACTGGGGTAAGATGGTACGGTTTCCTTTTTGCCTACCATTTAAGGGGCACTTACTAGATGCTAATGGAACAGCTTACGGACATCTGCGGCAGGGAATTATGCTCCGGTTGCAGAGACAAGGAAACCACAGCTCAAGAGGCTGAGGGACTGGTGGGTAGGCGCACTGGAAGAAAACTGAACTACGGTCTGACCCAGGCCAGAGACTTCAGTTCCATGCCCTTCCCTCCACCCAGCACCCTCCCTGTTTGGGGTGCAAATCCACACTGAGGTTGTGGAGGGCAAAGCAAAAGCCTACATACGTGACGAGCCAAGTCCCCTAGAGGGTAGGCTTTGCCTGAAATGGGCAGGGAGTCCTCAGAGGTCAGAGTGGCCGGCCTGCCTTGAGTCAGCATGTTCTCTGGAGGTACTTTCCAAAGGTGTTTTATTGGAGTCTGCTCCCTGAGGGGCCACTTCCTGCGCAGAACCTGCAGGCAGAGGTGAGGTGCTTAGGAAGTGGTTTTGTTCCTGGGGCAGCATGGACGGGGGGAGGGCTGGGAAGATGAGTAAGCGGGTGTGAGCAGCCTGGGGCTCCCAAGCCAACGGCTCAGAGCTACTAGCACAAGCCAGCGGGCCTCTGCCTTGGTGCACCCTCCGCTGGACCGAAACATGAGCTAATATTCCCTGCCTCCTCAGAAGCCCTTTCCGATGTTTTGGGGGCTTCACGCTGCCCTCTGAGTCCTTGCCAGCAGCAGGGAACTGGAGAACACAGACCAGAGAACCAGGAGCTTTGGGTCTAGAGGTTTCATGTCAAACGCATTCTACCAACTGCGCAAAGTGTGCACAGTTACCCAAAGTCTCTGCGCCTCAATTTCCCCATATGGAAACAAAGAGCTCTTACTGCTCTGAGAGCCGTAGTCCAGCACTTTCAATAATAAAGCATCTGTTCGTTTACTGACCATCTCCTACATCCTAGGCCCAGGGATAAACTGAGAACCTACAAAAGCTGCAGGATCAGTTTACTCCTTGTTTTATGAATGAGAAAGAATCTTTGGGAAGTTACGGCCGGTTAAGCTTTTGGACACCCACTCATCGTGCACCTTTCCTAACAGAAGCACAGCTTCATCTGTCCACATAGTGTAAGGTGACCACATTCTGGATCCAACGCTTTGTGTCATTACCTCCATGAAGCAACATGTGGCGTTCAGGGGCAATGCCCTCAGTGCTTGGGGCTCGTAGGGGGTGACTCTCTCTGAGCTGATGCCCTTGCTCGGCACGTGGCCCCCATTTCTGTCAGCAGCTAGCTGGTGGGCAGAGAGGATCTAGAGTCAGGATGAAGCCATCCTTGGACAGAGACAAGGGATAGGTGGAGGCTGTTGAAGTTATGAAGACTTGAACTAATCACTCCCAAGGCCAAGCTTTCCTCTAATTCCTGTGCAGTTAGACCACCAGTTTCTAATCAGTGGAGGGCATTTAAATCATCATGAAAAATGCAGTTAATAAATAGCAGAGGTGAGATAAACCTGGGTTAGTACAGCTTTTACCCCAACTCTTTCCAATCAGTATTTATGAGAATGATTTCTTATCTGTCTTATCAGATAATTTAACATGTATCCATTCAGTGATACTATAGACAAATATCTTATATACAGGATTTCCTTTTATTTTCATCATAGACTGAGGAAGGTTAACTGACAGAAGTAAAGATCCCACAGCTATTAATTGACAGAAAGTGGATCTAGGTCCAGAGCCCACATTTCCAACCTTGTCCTCTCCCTCTCCCTGTTTGTCCCAGTCCCGTGAGATCACCAGCAACCTTCATTCACAGCCCAATTCCAATCAGGGCTTTTATCTCCTATGTACACTCTAGAAAGTCATCCATACCACACTAGGACCAGATCACGAGGCCCTTGTCTGTTATCCTGAGTTCCGGTGAGAAAGATCAACAGAGAATTCAGAGGTAGGTCAGGACATCTTCTCTTCCCTTAGAGAAGGAGCAGAAGTTCTATTAATAGCGCCTCTCCCTACGGCCACTCCGGGGTGGACTTGGCTCATCACTTTCCCTCCATTATTTCTTCCCCAAATCAGCAGCACAAAGTCACTGAGCACCTACTACATGTCAGGTCCCTTTCTAAGCACTGAGGAGAGATTGGCAAAGACGAAGGCCCTAGGTGTCAGGGGCTTTCCCTTTTGTCCCTTGGCCAGAGTTGGCATTCACGGGGCCACATTTTGCAGGCATATAGGACTCTTTTTGAGGGTCACTGCTCATCCTGCAGCCCCACTTTCTTCTTTTTCTGTCATTGTGCCCTCATTCCACAGAGAAGTTCAGAGGACCAAGGACACTGGAAAGCATCTATATATTTTTGAGAGACATTAAAAATTAAGAAATTGTAGAACATAGTTAACAAACTTAGCCATATATTAAATAGGTACATTTACTAAGCCAACCATTCAAGGAAAAAATTGAACACCACGCTGCAGTTGTATACCGTTGTGCTATTCATAAAACACGTAGGTAATTTATTTAAAGCATATGTTTTCACTTATGTGCATCATGGCAGTATAAAATCGTATTCATTACTGACAGTGTGGAGCAAGCTCACGAATAGAAAAGATCAATTTTGTAGAAATAGACTGAAATACACATAGGAATTAAGTGTATGAACTTTGGAGAGATTTTGCAGAGCAAAAAATGATCATTTTGATGAAAGTAAGTTTATTGATTTTTCCTTTTGTGATTTGTATTTTGGTGTTAGGTCTAAAAACTCCTCCTGGCTATGGATATCGAAGACACTCTTTTTTTTTTTCTTTTCCAAAAACTTTAAAGCTTTACATTTTGTATATTTATTTTTTGAGACAGGGTCTTGCTCTGTAGTCCAAGCTGTTCCCAACTATGTAGCCAAGGCTGATCTCAAACTCAAAGCAGTCCTCTTGTCTTAGCCTCTCAAGAGGTAGGGTTAAAGACATGTGCCACTTACACATGGCTAGTTTTTATGTAGTGCTGGAGGCTTGAACCCAGGGTCTTGTGCACACTAGGCAAGCACTTTAGCCACTGAGCTACACCCCCAGCCATGGCACTGTTTATCATGAAGGTTATCCTTCTTCCACTAAGTGATTTACTTTATTAGGAATCAGTTGAATGTAGTTGTGTGGGTCCATCAATGGATTCTTTATTTTGTTCCATTTGTCTAACTGTCTGTCCCTCTGCCAAGGTCACACAGTCTTGGTTACTGTAGTTATTGTATTACATATTCAAATGGAGTACATTGAGGCTTTTTTGAGATAAGGCAAGATCTTGCTGTGTAATCCAGACTGTCCTTGAACCTAGTCCTCCACCTCCACTTCCTGAGTGTTAAATTATAAGCATGTACCACCACACCTGGCCAATTTGAGCATATTGATTTTTTTCAAAGTTGTTTTACCTATTTGTGTTTCTTTGTCTTTCCGCATAAACTTTAGAATACAAAAAATCTTTCTGGACTTCACAGGAATTGCATTAAACTTACTACGTACCCATTTGAGGAGAGTTGATAGTATTACTATGTTGAGTTTTCCAGTCTATGAACATGGTATATCTCTTCATTTGTGTAGAATGTAGGTTTTCTTTATTTTTTCATTAGTACATTGTAGCTTTTGCCACACATGTCCTGTGTGTGTTTTGTTGGACTTACACCCAAGTATTTCTTACAAGGGATTGTAAATGCATTCACCAGTTGTTCACTGGTTATGTGGTATACAGAAATACAATTGATGTTTCTGTTTATCTTATATCTTGTTACTTTGTGGCACTTACTAATTCTAGAAGGAGTACAAGGTGTGTGTGTGTGTGTGTGTGTGTGTGTGTGTGTGTGTGTGTGTGCATGTGGGTGTCTATTGTGGTTTGGCTCTGGAATGTCCCCCAAAAGTCTCATGTATGTTATGGATTGTCTATGGAACCATGTGCTGTTGGTAGATTGGGGTCTAGTCTGGAGGAGTGGATTATTGGCTTGTCAGTTGGATTACCGGCATGTAAATTGGATTATCAGTGTGTAGTGTGGGATCCAGGAGGGGCTGAACACTGGGAGGAGACCTGGAAGGACATATAAGCTGCTTTCTGCCTTCCTGGTAGGACAAGTCCCAACTTGCCTTGACTCGGCTTCCTGTCTGTGATGCGGTGAGAAGCTGCCACCACCTCTACCTCTGCCATGTGCTTCCATTGCTTCCAGCTGCCCCTGAATGGACTGTGACCTTCTGAAACTGTGAGCTAAAATAAACCTTTCCTCCCCTAAATTTGTGGACGTTGGGTATTGAGTCACGGCAATGAACAAGTAACTGAGACAGTGTTCTTATTAGTGTTGCTGGGGTTCCAGCTTCTGTAGGCCCAATTCTGAGACATGTCAGACAGGAAAAAACAACATGCGAACTCATCACTGGGCTACTCCTTGCATAATAAAATTTCTAGCCAGTGGCTCTATCTCTGTCTTGGAGAATCTTATACATAATGCCTAAGGTTTTGGTTACACTTAACATGAGGAACAAGAAAAATGATGTCCACTCCTCCTCAGAAGGGTAAGTCCCTTAAAAGATACACTTTTACTTGGGAAAATACAAGGTGCAGAGCAGTGTGAGTTTGTTTAAACACGCATGAGCTGACTACCTCTGGCTGATTAAGCACAGAACACTGATAACGTGCTTGCCTTGGGAACTAGGGTCAGGGATGAAGGAAAATTATGCATCTTTTCATATTCACCTGTAATATTTCAAATATGTCACATGCAATTGCCACATATTCCAAAGAATAAATAATTTGTTTCTAAAGTCATGCAGCACGAGGGGCTGGAGGCATAGTTCCATGGTTAAAGCACTTGCCCAGCACGCCGAAAGCCCTGGGTTCAATCCTTCAACACCACATTAAGAAATAGTAATTAGCTAAAATCAGGCAGCATGGCGAACATTTTCTGTAAGAATATCTCTGTGACTGCCTTTCTAGTCCTGTATTAAGGGCTGAATTGTGTCTCTCCCGAAATTCCCGTCAAAGTCTCAGCCTCCAGTGACTCAAATGTGACTCAAATGTGGAGATTAGACCTTTAAAGAGGTACTTAAGTTAGCACGAGTTCATTAGAGTTCCAATCCACTGAGCCCAGGACTCAGAGGGACCATCATGTGAGGACACAGAGAAAAGGAGACATCTGGACAGCCAGGACAGAGGCCTCAGAAGAAACTGACCCCACTGACACCTTGGTCTTAAAACTTTTGGCCTTCCAGTTCGTTAAAAAGCAAATTTCTGCTGTTTAAGCCCCTTAGAATTGTGGGACTTTGTCAGGGCAGCCCAAGGAAACTCACGTAACTTGTTTGGACACAATATTGACAGCATGAATTTGAGAGGCCTGGGGAGTGTGAGGCCTGAGACAACCCTGCTAGTTCACCTGCCATGGGGCTGCCTCTCTGGGCTGATCCTCAGACAGGAGCTTCCAGAATGGGAAGCCAGCCTTGCTTCAGACTATCCACTACGCTGACTACAGTCTGGGGAAGCTTTGCAGTGCAACTCCATCAATAACACAGTGACCCTGAGTGTCACATGATTTCTGTGTGTGTTTGCAGTTGCCACCTGTCTTTGTCACTCTCTTATTGCTGGGACACAACGCCTGACACCACAGCTTAAAGGAGGAAAGGTTGTATTTTAGCTCACAGTTTCAAGAGGTCTCAGTCCATTCACAGGCAGCCAGCTACGGTGGAAGGGCTTGGCCAAGTTGTAGTCAGAGAAAAGCTGTTCGTGACATTGTAACAGGAAGTAGACAGTGAGGAAAGGAAAGGTGGAGCCAGCGTGTGCCCTTCCGGGTCACGTCCCAGCGCTCCACCCCTTCTGGTCAGGCCCCACCTCTCTCAACAGCAAGGAAATCAATGGATTAATTCCCATGATTCAATTGCCTTCAAACATGAGGCTTCTGGAGGATGTTCTCGATCCAAACCACAAGACCACCCAAGGGAAGGTGGCTAAGTAGGCCTCCAGCTCCACAACCAATGACAGCAGCTCTGCAGTGTTTGGGTGCAGATGCTTCTAATAACCTCACCTCATGGTAGGTGGGGCCTTGTGTGAAACATCTTGTGCAACTCTCCCCACACTGACCCCCAAGCCTGAAGCTGTACCTGCTTCCAGCCTGTGCCCCTCTCTGAAAGCCTCAGAGCCCGTCCTGCTCTGTAAATGACTCTTTCAATCAATTCAGGATATCAAGGCAGCCATGACAGGGCAACTTAACAAGCCTGTGAAAGAGAACTTCCAGAACTGCCTTAGAAAGTGGCAGGAATGGTGAGATCAGAGGTGTGTTCAAGTGGATGGAGGGTGTGTGGTGAGGGTTTAATGGCCGTGTGTCTTGTACTATGGTGAAATCTGTTTGTTCAAACATACTGTATTTTTCAAGTATATCTCATGTAATCAGGAGGGGTATAAAATAGACACTCCCATGACTCATATGTGGGTGTGGTGGCATCAGTTATGAGAATGATGGGTTCCCCTTGGACATGCATTACGTGCCAGTACCTCTGGGGTACAATTGTCACGGATCACTCACTTGATGCTGGGAAGATGCTGTTGTCCTTGGATGACAAAACTGAGTGCTCTGAGAAGCCACAGAACATGGTCACAGCCCACCTAGCTGTTAAGAGTCTGAATGCGGATTTGAAAACCAGCTGGTGGAGTCCATCTCCTTAACCACTAAGAAGGAAGCACAGGTGGTTTCGTCCTGCATGTGGCTAAGTCTCATGACATGATGGTCAAATATCAGCTCTGTGACAGAGGCCTTTTGCTTAGTTTCGTTTGCACCCTGGCACTGAGTAGGTGCTCATTAAACAGCTAAGAAGGTCTTAAATGAATGAGTGTGTGAATGAATGAATAAAAACAGCATGAACCCGAGAATCTGGGGCCGGGGGATTCACAGAAGGAAATATTTCTTTGCCTTTCTAGCAGGTGGGAGAAGGGGAAATGAATCCACAGTAGTTCCCTCTGACACTGCCCAAATCAGACACTTGAGATAGATGCTCTGGCTGCTCCAGGGCCAGGAAGGGAGGGCAGGAGTCATGGGGCCCTGAGCTCACACTTCAGGAGCGATTGCTCACACTTCATTGAGCCATCACAAAAGAGGGGGGCAGAGGAAACTCCAGGTCCCTCTCTGCTTTACACCTAATGGGCAGGAAGAGGGAACACTTTTCTCCCAGGAGACGTGCCATGCACCCTCCAGCTCTGTCTCCTGTAAAATGGGGACCCTCTGCCACTCCACCCATGCCTCTGAGTGCTGTTAAAAGTGGACAGGGCCACATGGTGACGTATGAGCTGTGTGTATCCTCAGGGAGGGCATCCCAAAAAAGGCCCCTCACGGAAACCCTTTTCTGTGCAACTCCCACCGAACAGCACAGTGACAGGCACATGGGAGAAATGCCAAGGCAGAGATCCCCAGGCGGAGGAGGGGACTGGAAGCTTGTTCCCATGGCTGTGCCCTGGACGCCAGGGTGTTCTTCCTTAAAACAACTCTTCCCTCCACGGGCAAGTAGAGGTCCTCCTGTGGTAAGATCACTTGGGGACGCAAGTTCATTGCCAAAGAGAGTCTGGCAATGGGAAAGGAGACATACGGGAAGGCCCCTCTTGGAAGCCTCCAGTCTGCCATCAGTGTCCGTCTTTTCCAGGCTCTGGTGCCTGTGGGTGCAGGAATAGGGAGGCTGCAGCCTCCTCGTGTCCTCCAAGGCTGGGCAGGTGCCCTCAGAGATGGCGGGGATGGAATATTCCTTGCGCTCCTCATAGTCACCGAGAGTTCCAGCACGGTGTGGAATGCTTCTAAGTACACAGTCACCCACAGGTGTCTGAGATGTCGCTCCGTCTTTGACAGCAGCCCAGGTCAGAGGCATCCGACCCGCCACCCAACCCCTTTCGATGGCTGAGGTCAAATCTTGCCGTCAGGACCCTGGCCTGTCCCTCTGTCACTGTGACGGTGTGCAACTTGCTGGCACGGACATGAGGCCAGGAGGATCGTCCTTGTCTGAAGGAACTGTGCCCTCCTGCCAGCCTGTCCACTGGAGTCCATAGGCCAGGAGTCATGCCAACCCTATTCACAGAGAAACAGGTGGCTGGAGAGGAAGGAAGAGGGGACCCCCGGAGGACCTTCTGTCTGTCCTTCTGTGGGCACCCCAGAGCTGAAGCGGCTCCAGGACTTAGACAGTCTCAGTCATGGGGGTGGAGGCAATCTCCAAGCTGAACTTGGGCTGCCATCCACACGAGTTCCAGAGGTGCCAGCCTCCCCTCCACAGCCATCCTGGTGGATGTGACTGTCCTGTGCATGGTGACCCCAATGGGCATGGCTATCCTGGGTGTCGTCACCCTCTCCCCCCCCCCCCCCCCAGGTGGCCATGGTTGTCCCAAGCAACGGTCTGGTATATAATATAGATCCCAGGTGTTAAACCTTTTGGCTTGCCTGGTCTGCACTGAGCCAAAACGAGTTGTCTCGATCACATATAAAATATATAATTAATGTATATAATTGACAGTATTTTCGTTTTATTATAACATTAAAATGATATAACCCAAGCCCAGGTTTAACAATTAAATAAGAAAAGTGACACGTCCACTTACAAATAATAAACCCCTGGCTTGAAGGACCTTACCTGAGTGGGAGGTGGAAGTACTATTACCAGTAATCCCTGTGTTCTATGCGTCAAGCCACACGCGTGCATGCCACACCTAGTGCACACAGGGTTTGATTCCACTGAGTGTGCAGCGGGCAGCGGAGGTAGAGTCAGACCTGTGTCAAGCTCTCCCTACCTGGTGTCCAGTTGTTACCTACACACTTTGTGCCTGAACACCTTGCGGTCTACTTGTGGCAATAAACTGAAAATTACATAATGTTAAAATTTTACTATTTTTTGAGGCTACATAATTAGCTATTCAGGGCTGCATGTGGCCAGCAGCCTGCGGGTTGGCGATGCCTGGTCTGCAAACTTCACACTGAAGCTCACCATGCAGTCAAGTTTTTTAAAAAATCACAGCGGGCACGGTGGCATGCTCATAATCTCAAGAGTCCGGGAGGCTGGGGCAGGAGGGTCATAAATTCCAGCTCTGCCTGGGCAACTTAACAACTGAGTAAAATTCTGTCTCCAGATTACATAAAATTAAAAATCTTGGGGATGTAGTTCAGTGCAAAGACTCTGAGTTCAAACCCTGAATACCACAAAAAAATTGCAAACGAAAATCTCATAAAGTTTTAAGAAAGTGTATGAATTTGGATTGGGCTTGAAGCCATCCTGGGCCACACATGACCCACGGGCTGCGGAATGGACAAGCTGTATTTAGAGCCCACAGGCTCAGTGCTGCTAAGTGGCTAAGTCTCATTACATGTGCTGCTCAGTGCTGTCGTTGGAGGGGAGCACTGGTGACCCGAAGAGGCCACGCTGGAGGGCAGGATCTCACCTCTCGTAACTTGGTTTCTAGTCCTTTACAGAGAGCTCAGGGACTCCCCCAGCTCATGTCCCTGCCCGGATGTCCCCCTCTGCAGACACTGCTGAGCAGTTCACAGGTGGTGTCTGCCCCTGTGGCCCATCCCTGCCACTGACCGTGAGTTCCTGCTGGCTGGGTGCTTGCAGACACTCTGTGAGGCTGTGGGTGAAAATGAGTCCCCACAAAACACGTGTCGGAGTCCCACCCCAAGTACCTCAGAAGGGCCCTTCTGTGTCATAGGCAGGGCAAGGCTCACCAGTGTCCCCAGAGCAAGGGCAGAAGCCTGGGACGGCCACCCTGCTGCCCAGCGGCAGGGATGCACTTCCTGCACAAGCAGCCACTGGGGATGCTCAGAAAAGACTCTAGTTTTGTCTTCATGCAGACAAACAGCAATCTGAGACTGATGCCAGCTGCTACTGGGAGCCGTGTGACCATTCCCTTCAGGGAACTGCAAGCATCGGTTACAGTATAACCGCAGAATGTGAGAAAGGAAGGCAGGGCAAGACCAGGGAAAGCCCGGAAACGGGGACTCTTTGAGGCTCTAAGAAGGTCTGGGCCCCTGTGCTGTCAGTTCCAATGTGCTCTTGGAGGGTTTTAAGCACAGAAATGATAAGGTGAGAATCTGTGGGAGGCAGATTCACTGCCTGTCATGGCCAGTTTCAAGGCTCAGGGCATTGCCCTGTGTGCAGCAGTTCTCAGAAAATCAGCCCGTCTGCCATCTTCAGCCCCTCCCCCTCCAGCCTTTGTGGCGCTAGGTGTGCCCTGTTCCTTTCCTGGTACCCAGGCCCTTCTCACATCTGCTCCCGACTTCCTCGGGGCTCTTCCTGGTCTTCCAGCTCCGGGGTCCCTAGGCCTTTCTGGCTGAGTGACACCTGAGTGGCCGGGGAGGCTGTGTCCAATAAGACAAAGAGAATTACAGTCACAACTAGCGAACGAGCTAACTCACTCGAGAGCTGGGAACCTCATACACGTGGTCACACGATAGTCAGTTTCCATGAGTCCATCTCCAGCCAACTACTGGCTCAAGGAGCCGGGGCTCTGTGGAGGGCCAGCCCCGCAGAATCTTGCCAGTGGAGGACCAAGGGCTCAGATCTGCTCTCATGAAACAGAAAACTTCTTCATAAAGGAGGGAGGAAGATCTAGGAGAATAGGCTTTGGTTTTGTGCTTAATTCACAGGCAGTAGCCTCTCAGAATGCAGAGAGGGGATTGCCAAGCCTGTGGGGACAATGGTTGGAAGTTTCTGGAAGAACAAAAAAGGCGAGGAAGCCTTAGTAGGGACTTTGATGATGCAGGAAGCTCAGTCACCTTCGCCATCCACGCAGACTACCTGCAGGGTCCCAGTTACGTCGTTAATGTAGCCACTCATCTGTCCATCGGCAAGCCTGGGGACCGCTGCCCTGTTGCTCACCCTCCTGACAAGGGCTCTCGTGCTCCTGCTAGGTTGACCTCAGTGGCTGGCAATGCAACATCTTGTCCTTCCATGGTGCCACAGGCAACATGTGCAGAGCATCCGGGACATAGTAGGCTTCTAATGAATGGAGGCTGTCATCATTGTCCCCAGGCCTTCTGCAGCTGAAGGTTAAAGGGAACTGCTCTGGGCTGCAGGGCTGTGACGCTCATTGTCCATCTCTGCTTGCAAGATCCCTGGCAGAAAAGAGCTATCCCTCCACTCAACAGCTGGGCTCAGAAAGGTCCCCTCTGCCGCAGCTCAGAGATCATGCTGAGCCCCTTGTCCCACCCACTTCTCCTGAGCTCCCTGAGCCCACCGAGGCTGCTTGGACTAGGAGTCCCCACTCATCCTTGGAGGGCTCATCTTGCAGCATCTGAAAGCCAAAGGAGGCCAGGATGGAGTCCAAACTCCCCTGGTTGGGTGAACAATGCATGTTTATGCCAGAGGCATGGATGGAATGTGGTCAGTCAGACTGGGCAGATGGTCCATCTGGTCAGGCAATCTGTCCCTTCAAAAATTACTGCCGAGGTGGGGTGGGGTACAAAAACAAGACAAGGAGATTTGGATTCCTAGCCCAGCCCCGGCCACGAGCTGTTTGCTTTGGGGCCTGCGAGTAGCCCTCTGTGAGCAGATGCACACATCCACAGGTGAGGGTAACGGCACGGCTTCCAGGGTGCCCTGGTAAGAAGGGTCTGAGATGACACACACGAAGGGTCTAAGAGCGTTCGGCAGCCAGTAGCTGCTCAGGAGACATTAGTCCCGTGCATTTGTCCCCCATTCTGCTCCTCTCTGATGTGTCTGCCTCCACCTAGATCTTCACATTTCCTCACCCTCTGAGCGGGGAGGCTCCTTGTTCGTTGATATTCCCAGCTGTCCCCACTGACTCCTCCTCGTCCATGTCTCATCCTCCAGGCTCAGGTGACTTCCAGGACGGCCACTAGTCTGCCCGTCCTCTCCTCCAGGTACTCTCTGGGAAACAAAGGCTCCCACCTTCCTTGTCTTCATCTAGCCCTGAAGAGGAGGGCCCACGCATTGGTGCAATTTCCATGCTGCAACTCCTGCTCAATCCAGGCAGCCATTCCCACCTGGGGTCGTGTGGCCCCCAAACCCACCCCATTCTCTCCCCTCTATACACTGCACATCACGTGCCTGTGAAATTCACATCTCCATCTGAGGATTTTGTGGCCCTGTGACCTTTCACAAATAGGAGAGTTACAACTCTTTTCAGCCCTTGGGTCAGATCCCATTTAGTCCTCTGTCCTTGTGAAACAAAATTTTTGAAAGACTTAGAGAGGAGTTTATTTCCCCTCCAGCTAGATGGAATGTCTTTCTCTTTATTAGTTTTCTAGGGCTTCCAGTACAAGATAGCACCGACTGTGTGGCTCACACAACAGGATTTCTTTTATTTTTCTTATATTTCTAGGTCAAGGTTGGGCAGGATAGGTTCCTCCTGAAGTCTTCTTTGGTTTCTGGAAGGCTGCCTTCTCTCTGTGCCCTTGTATGGTCTTTCCTCTGTTCCTTTGTGTCCAAATTTCTGCTCTAAGAAGACACCAGGACATCAGGCAGAGTGGATTAGAGTTCATCCATATGGCCTCGTTAACTTAATAATCTCTTTAAAAGTTCTGCCTCCAAATGTAGTCACGTAATGGGATGGGAATAGAATGACTACAATTTAGCCTGCAATGTTAGTTTGCAGTCTTAGGGCTGCTGGCCTCAAGTGAGTTCCATTTAAAGATTTAGCCCCTGGAGCTACGGATTTACTAGTGGGTTAACCTGCTGAACACACAAGGACCCTCATGATCAATCACCTCTGGAAGCCCCGTTTTGGGCTGCTGTTCCACTGAGACCCACCTTCAACATAAAAGCCCTTGAAAAGCACTTCAGATCCAAATCATAACAATGGCTGCTTTGCCCAGCTTGGAGTCTGCCAGCTACACTACAGTTTTCGGTTGGGACTCGGTAAAATCTGCCCTCCTTGAAGAGCCACCTGTTCCAGACCCTAGTCCCATTTCTGTCATTAACTGTGTGACCACAGGCAAGTCCCACTCCGACGTTGTCTCACTGTGCAACAAAGATGTCAACTTAGATATTTTCACAGGCCCCTTCCAGCCTGGATGCCAATGAATGAAATGGAACGGAGCCACTCTAGTGGGATGGCGGGGTCAGCACAAGCCCTAAGAAAGCCTTCAATGGGGTAAGAAATACCTAGCAGACTAGAAAAGTGCAGTTCTGAGTACATCCGGAGGGCTGACGTACACAGCAAGCTGAGGAGGAAGGTCCACTTGGTGGTGGGTGGAACCAGTCAGTAGGCTTGTATTGAACAGAGCATAAAAAGGGAAAGGAGAGGAGGTGTTTCCATTTTGGAAGAGATCCCATCTTCCCCATCGCCCTTGGAGGTAGATCTCTCCTTCCTGTGACCTTCCCTCACAGTCTCCCCAGAGGCTCTCCAGTGAGCTCCCAGACCTTTGACCTTAGGCTGGCCCTGCATCCCTGATCCCTCATGTTCTGCAGCTTTAATTTCCTTGTCTGAGCGGCGTGCAGACGTCCACTGCAGATTCTCCCTGCATGTGGCCATTGCTGACTCTCCAGCTTCTGCTTCCAAAGTCAGCCATTTTGGATCCTTCTGCCTGTACGCTTCTAAGCCTACCTACTAAATCTCCTTGCAAAACTTTACACTTACATTTCCTACCACTTCTGTTCCTTTGCCTCTGTTCCTAACACACGAAACAAGTCAGCCAAGCCCATCAGATGACCACCACACCTTCCTAGCACCTTGCCCCCTGTGGCGGCAACTGTCTTCAGGAGAATAGCACCAGCATGTTGGGTGGGCAGCGTGGCCAGCATGGCAGTGACTTCAAGAGGAAAGGGAAAGAATAACTCCTGCAGTCCCTCCAAATGTAAGTGATCTATGTGCCCATGTGCCCTGTAGGTGCATCACGTGAGTCTTAAAGATCATGGACTAACTCCTGTTGCTGCCGAGAAAGCTTTTGTCCAATAAATATGGCTCAGAAATGCAGGTCAATCTTCTGGGTGTCACATCTCCAGAAATATATACACAGTGCTTAGTTGGAGTTTAAAGCTTGCAGTTGTACTCCACGTGTCATTTGAATTTATTTGCTATGACATCACCACCAGACGGCTATTAAAATGGGCAAGGATTGTCCATCCGTGTGATGGGATCACCTTCAAGAGAAGCCACTGAAAAAAATGTCCTGGTTCTCCTCATTAAAAACTCTAAGTCCTGAGCGTTCCCTTGTTCCTGCTGACTTCTCACGTCCTCCTGCGTCTCAGGACAATCTTTCAAAGGGATAGCTGGAGAAAAGCCATCTCTTACACATGTAGGGGATTTACCATTTATAATGAGCATGTTCTTTCACTACATTGCCGCCTTTCACTTGTGATGTGGGTATCCGAGCTGCGAGGAAGTGGCTGACCTTGAGTTTCAGCTTTCTGTCTTCTTCACCAAACGGCTTTGTGGGTTTTTCTGTCTGTTCGTTTGTTTTTCTGGTTGGTTGGCTGGTTTTTGTTTTATTTCATTTTGTTTTTGTGGTACTGGGGATTGAACTCAGCTCTTTTACACTGAGCTATAACCTCAGCCCCTTTTTATTGGTTATTTGGGACAGGGTCTTGCTAAGTCACTAAGTTGCCCATGGTGGTTTCAAACTTGAGATTCTCCTGCCTCAGTCTCCTAGAGTGCTGGGATTACAGGCCTGCGCCGCTACACGTAGCACCATATAGCTTTGGGAAAGCCACCTGTCCACACTAGATCTCAATTTTCTCATCTGTAATATAAAAATATTTATGAGATGCCAACTGGTATTCCCACACTCCCACATGAATTTTTCAAGTCCCATCCTTGGAATTCTGCAGCTGAGCATCCCCAGGCCACACAGGTTAAGTCAGTCTTTGCTTCAGAATGGAATGATACCAACTCACGAAGTGGCTTAGATCCTCTCACAGGGATCAAAAACTCTGCCAGGCTGGATGTGGCATCAGAGGAAACCTCGAGATGTTGTTCTATTGCCTCCTGTGTTGTGCGTCTGAGCAGAAAAATGGAGGAGATGTAATTAACCAAATGGTAGTCACACCTGCCAAAGGAAAGGGCGAGTATACGGCCTTCTCATGAGCACTAAAAATGTGTACACACACACACACACACACACACACACACACACACACACACACACACGTGCGCCAGTTCCCAGATAATCTCTGAGCTTTTTCTTTCAGTCCTGAAGTCAATGTTCTCAATATTTATATTCATTCGAGAATGCCTTTTTATCCATTAAGGAAACAGACTGGAGAGGACATTGCTGTCTGTTTGCTTTTCAAAATAACCCCTTTTCACAGTAAAGTCACCCCCAGGCATCAGCAGGAAGGCAAAGCAATTTATTACAATGCAGAAGATAGATGCGGCCGTGACAAGTTCCTGAAAAAAGTCAATACGGCGTCAGTTTCACAGAGATGCCCTGCATCTGGCCCGGAGTTCAGGCGCTGTTGGCTCCCCTGAACAAAGACAGAGACGGACTGCACCGTGGGACACCCTCCGGCTGAGGCTCTGTGGGGGAAAACATGGGAGGTGGGGAAAATGGGACGCTCTTGAGAAAGAAAGAACACAATGCTAAGCGCAGGGGCTGAGTTACGTGGCCTCTGACAAGTCCTTTATTCTCTCAGGACCTCCGTTTCCCCCTCTGTAGTATTCTAGGAAGTTGGGTTGTGGTGGGTGCTGTGTGTACCCCACCAGATTCCTCCACTGGGCGAGAGCCCACCCAGAGAATCTTGCCAAGGGAATTTAGGTAAATGGTGAGGGACACGAAACACTCAAAATTTGCTCCTCGCCTCCTAAGAGTTCACTTATTGAGATGGGAGCCGAACTGTGGCAGCCTCGGGAACTAATGTGGGGACAGGACTGGGCTGAATGGGTCTGGTTCTGTGCCAGGACCCAGCTTCAGCAGGGGTCACTGCCCTTCAGCGGGCAGAAGTACTTCCTGGGCACCCGGATGTTGCAGAGTGCTGGGCTCCTCGGGCAGGTGAAAGTTTCCACTGCTTGAGGTGGGTACACTGGATTCTACCATGAACACGAGGCCACTGGGACTCCAAAAGGCCTTACTTGAAGTAAGGCTGGATGGGGTGTGGGCAGGGAGGCTCCGTGGTCATGGTGGAAGAGATGGGGAGTTGGGGAAGCATGGAGCAGGCTGATGGCAGCTATGTGCCTGGTGCAGGGATGAGTGAGGGTGGGAATCAAAGGGTGGATGCACCATCCTCTTGCCACCTTCCTGCAGTCAGCCAATCACAGGCCTGCTTGACCATTACTTCTCTCCCATTGGCTGCTTCCTGGGTATAGGAAACCAGGAGAAAAGCAGTTCTCCTAAACAAGTGTGGCTCCATATTGTGGTGACAGGAAGGGGGCAGGGGGTTCCTTAGTGAGTACAGAGAACAGTCTGGGCTGCTAGTTGGGTCATGAAAGAGATACAGGAAATTTGAGAGTCATCAAAGTTAGACTGACAGGCCTAGAAGATTTGTGGCCTGCAGAGGTGGAGGGAACTTGGGTAACCAGGTTGGGGAGTGACAGTGGCATCTCCGGGATAGGAAACCCAAGAAGAGGGAAAACTTAAGGGCCTTGTGCCACTTGCTCCCTGAGGGCCACCATCAGATTAGAGGGCATTTGACTCATTTCTTTTTTTCAGTACTGAACATTGAGCCCAGGGCCTTCACACTGACCTATGTCCTCTTCCCCATTATTATTATTATTATTATTATTATTATTTTTAATTTGAGACAGAATCTCGCCAAGTTGCTAAGTAGGCCAACTTGGGTTTGAACTTGTGATCTTCCTGTCTCAGCCTGCCAGAGTGCTAGGATTACGGTCATATGCCACCACGCTCAGTTTGACTCTGCTTAGGAATAAAATCCACAGCCCTATTTGGAATGAACTTAATCCTCCTGGCAACACCTTACTCTTCCCCTGCCCAGCTCAGGGCTCACCTTCCGTGAAAAGCCCTCCTTTGACGCAGTAGGACCCATGTCTCCTTGTGGGAGTCGTCACAGTACCCCTACGGCTCATCAGTGACAGCAAGTGGCCTTGGCCTCCTGGAGACAGAGCAAATCGCAAATAGTCTGCCACCCTCCCTCAGGCCCTGGCCCTGTTTTTCTCTTTCTTTGGTTGGTCCAGTGCCCCCGCCCACACCCAGCACACAATATCGGATGAGCCCATGGCCGTTACCTTAAACTGAACAGTGGGGCTTTGCTTAATTAGGGCCGGGAGTGCTGGAACTTTCTGGATTCCTCACCTGGAGATTCAGGAGGACTCGGCCTGCAAGATGCAAGATCCGGCAGGTCACTTCTCTCTCTGGTACCCAAATGACATCAGGCCTAGAGGAAGGAGCCTGGCACTGTGTCCACCTCTCTAAACCCTCTGCCTTCCAGGGCTTTCCTCTGTGAAAGAGGCTGGCCCCTAAGTGGAGGTGACAGGCGGCTGGCTCGGGCCACCCATGTACACCGTCTTGGCCCCATTTCTGCGGCAGGCAGAAATCGCGGGCTGAATCAGGCACGGGGGCAGCCTTGGGCCAATTGGGAGCAGTGAGGCTTGTTTCCCAGCATTCTCAACTTGCCTGGCTTCCCTGCCCCTGAAGCTAGTGCCCTCCTCCCCCCACCTCATGGCCACCCCATATCTGCGCTCCCATCTGTCACCACAGCCTCCTGTTGCCAGTGCAGCCCTAGCAGGATGCTATCCTCACATCCTTGTCTTGGACTCTGTTGCATCATGTCATCCAGCAAGGCCTGAGCCAAGTGTCCCCTAAAAGCAGGAGCCACATTGCTCCCCGGGGACTGCACTGCCCAGCACAGGGGCCTACAGAGGCCGGTACTTGGTGGATGCTTTCTGAATGAATTTTGGGTGTTCTGAATGGCCTTGAGTCTGAAAGAAGAGATATTAAACAGACAGATCAGCTCAGAACCTGGGTTCAGACCGTGTGATCCTAACCCCAATCCTGCCGCACGCTAGCTGGGTGACTTTGGTCTCTGTGTCACAGTTTACTCAACTGTGAGGCTCAGATGATGCTGACTGAGGTTCACGGGGTAGTCGAAAAGACTGAGTGGGGTGACAGCAAAAGCGTGACACAGGCCTGGCACACGGCAATGCGGGGGAGATTTTGTCCTTTCTTAACCTCACAGAAATAAATATGATACGTCAATATATAATAATTAGCTAATGCTCCTGTTTTAGTTTGATCCTTTTTGATCCCCTGTTCTCCCCCCTTCCTCTTTTCCCCACTTCTCCAAATTTCATTCCCCATCTTCAAAAGTCAGCCTCCCTCTTTCTTCCTACCATTTCTCTTTTGTCTCTTTAAATTATTTAAATGTGGCATTTCTCATATAAGAGAACCCATGCAATATTTAACCTCCCAGAGAGACATCTATCTACCTGTTCCCTAGGAAGCACCCTGGATCCCAGGACAGCCAAAATTCAGTCCCCATATCTTCTCATCTGATTTCCATTCCATTTCCATGAACAAGGAACTCGGGTGCTCAGAGCAGGGGAGAGACTTCCCTAAACTTAGGAGCCTTGGCCCTCTGTCCCCTGAGTCCTGAATGGGTCCTTTTAACTTGAAATCAGTGTCAGCAAGTCAACCCACCTGAAGCAAAAGAACAAAAGTAAGCCTCCACCTGCCATTCCAACACCAGTTGAAATAGCTAGTGCTTTACCTTTGACGAGGACGCCTTGCATTACAACACACAGTAACCAAGATAGATGTTGTGGTTTGGATCTGGAATGTCCCTCCAAAGTCCCACATATCTGGTCATCGTGGGTCATTTATGGATTCCATGTTAGGAGGTGGGCCTGGTCAGGAGGGGCGGGGTTGATTATAGCTGTGAGTGGAGGACAGATGTGTGATAGACTAGATTATAGGAGTGTGACTTGGAAGGATCTAAACTCCTACCCCAGCTTCCTCTGAGGCCCTGACTCTTCCTCTCGCAATGCCATGAGCAGCTGTTCTTCACCAGACCCTCCCGCCATTGCCAGAACTCATGAATGGACCGAGACCTCCTGAAACAGTGAGCTAAAATAAGCCTTTCCTCCCTTACCTTGTGGATGCGAGGTATTGTGTCCCAGCAATGCACAAGTAACTAAAACAACTGGAAGCGTGCTCAGGGCTTGCCTCCAGGGAACAAAAACCAGGCGGGGCAAACACACGAGACAGTGTTACTCAGTCACAAAGCAGAATAAGGTCGTGTCCCCTGCAGAGAGACGGAGGGACCTGCAGATAGATCACTGTGCTGAGTGAAATAAGCCAGACTCACTATGGATGTATCACTTTTCCCCTAATATGTGGAATCAACAACAAAAAATTAGCATGAAGATATAAGGGAGGGCTAGAGGACAGTTCCACAGCAGGACACTCTCTGAGTGTACGTGAGGCTCTGGGCTGGGTTCCCAGCAGGAAAAGAAGAAATAGAAGAGAGATCAGTCACATACTTATGATCAAAATATGTTATATGCAATATAAAACTGTCACCACGAAACCTAGTTCTTTATAGAATTAATATGTGCCAATAAAAATACACTGAATGGGAAAGAAAAAGGTGAGGCCAGGTACAGCTGCCTGTCCAAGGTGCCAACAGTTGCAGAAGTCTGTCTTTCAAGGCAGCACGACATAAGGCGTGTATTCATCCACTCACTCGTGCGTTTCTCCATTTATTCAACAAGTTTGCATTGAGCGCCCTCTCGGTGGTGGGCATCACCCCAGGTGCTGGGAGCTGCCTAACTTTGGAAAGGCTGCAGGTTGGCACCCAAGGGCGGGCTGACTCTGGCCCTGCCTTTCCCATCTGCATGTCCCTGGGCAAGACACACCATCTCTCTGAGCCTCTGTGTGGTCATCTGTCAAGTGAGCACCCAGCACAGAGCTCTTGGCACGGTGTTCAGGATTAACACGGGGTCATGTGTGAGAAGGGCCCATCCCTTCCCGTAACGGAGGTGCTGGTGTGACTCCCAGCCAGGGTGCGCACACCACAGGACAACCGGCTTGTATGCATTTTTATCACCCTCCCCTGGGCTCTGAAGGCAATCCCAGGTTTGGGGGGACTTAATTATTTCCTTTTGATAAATATCACGGGCCATAAAAGCTGACAGCAGCAACTGGCATGTCTGACATTTGAAGACATTGACTCTCCTTGTGGAAGCACTGTTTGCTGCTCTGTGATCAGGGGGCCCGTCTGCGCCGCTGGCAGAGGAGAGGGAGCCAGGCAGCAGCCGGGATGCGATGGCTGGGAAAATGCTGTCACCTCATTCACCACCACGGCTCAAGTATCAGAGCACTTGGTTGAAAATGCCAACCAATCTCCTCCTCCAGAATTCATTGAAAGCCACGGGGGTGAGGAATCCATAGAGATATGCCTAGGATAGTTGCCAATATGTTCCCAAAATGACTGCATGGAGCCTTGTACGCAGCGCACCTGTGCCATCCTTCCACACACCCCTTGTTGGGATAATGTGGCCCCGGGCCCTGGGGAAGAATGCTCCCAGACCGGCATCTGTAGGTGAGGCACCTACCAGGCTGCAGTGTCTTCACCTGGAAATAAAAATCTCCAAGTGAACTTACTGAAAGTGGTAAATTACATGAGGAGTTTTAAGCTTTTGTATTGGAAGAACATTTGTGGCCAGTGATTCTTAACCCTGGCTGTGTGTTAGACCCACCTGGGAGGCCTTAAATATTAATTTTGACAGTCCCCATCTTGGACTATTTTATTTAATTGATCTGGGCTTGAGGCCTGGAAATTGTTTATTTAAAGCTTTCTAGGTGATTGAAATCTGCAATCAAAGTTAAGAACTCTGGCATTGGATTGGCCTAATCGTTGGAGATTTTTAACATGGGGATACATGATCACATTTATGCTTTGTTTTTGTTTCTGTTTCAGACAGAGTTTTTCTCTGTAGTCCAGGCTGCTCCATGACTTATTATGTAGCCCAAACTGGTCTCGAACCCACAGCAGTCCTCCTGGGCATATTAGAAAGATCGCTCTGGGGACAGCGCAGTGTGGATGGGCTGTGGGCAACATCCAGGATGGGATTCAGGGACACTGCCCGTGGAACTCTGGCGTTGGCCATCCCTGTGGAAATGGCAGCATCTCAGGGCACACCCTGGCTGTGACTGGTTGGAAACGTGCACTTCGCAGGATCCCAGGTGCCACTCACATGCCTCAACTTGAGGTGCAGGATTAGAAGATGGTGCACCGCGAGGGACCAGGCTAGAGGTGACAGCCACTCACCCAAAGCAGGAGTGCAGGAATCCAGAGTAGCAGGCAACAGCATGAGCCGTGGCTGGAAGCACAGTGGGACTTGGTGCAGAGGATGAGCAGGGGGTGGGGGGGCAGTCACACACTCTTTCAGGCTGTGGGGGAGGATGGAGTCTGCAGGTTTGTAGAGAAAGGCTGGTGTCTTAGTTACCTTTTTGTCACTGTGACTCAATACCCCAAATCCACAACTCCGGGAGGAAAGATCCATTGTAGTTTACAGTTTCAGACAGTCGCAGTCCATTCATGGGTGGGTGGCTGGAAAGTGGTGGAACGAGATGGTGAGCCTGCAGCTAGAGCCGGAGCCGGTGTCTCAGAGGCAGAGATCCTCACAGCACGGCAGGGCAAGCCAAGTCTGGGAGGAAGGGAGGAACCAGCACAGGGCCCTCCAGGTCCAGCCCCAAGCATCCGCCGCTTCCAGCCAGGCCCCGCCTCCCAACAGTGCACAGTACCCACAGGAACATGAGGCTTTTGAGTGACACTCTAGATCCAAACCATGACAGCTGGTGACCAGCTCATCAATTCAACATCAGTAGTTACGTTTTCAACTTTTGTGCTTTGCCTAGTGTACACTGTCCACGTAAACGCCCTCACTCTGGTGTGGCCAGAGAGGGATTACTTTGATACCAATGTGCACATTTGGAAACAGGCCTGAGGGAGCTGGGTACTCACTCCTGGTTACAAGAACTGGCAGAATCAAACCCTGGGCTCTTTTCCAAGCCAATGTGGTATTTCTTTTCATCTTATGTTTTTTTGTCCCACTGATACTTGTTGTGATTGTCCGTATAACACCTCAATGTCCAGTTAAGCCAACCACGTTGATGAGTCTCTCTCATTAACCACAGATCCTTTCAAAGGCTTTACTCCTGCATACAACAGACACACAGTCCACACGGAGCAATTCTGGCCACCAGAATGTGTTGGGGTTTCTCCACACTGGCCAATTCTCCAATAGCAGCAACGTGCCCTGTTATTCAATTCAATTGTGCCTGAAGGTAGCTAGTAGCTACAAGTTAATGACTTAGACCCACAAGACTGGCTCCAATCGGAGGTTCCCAGCAGCCCCTTCCCAGGATTGGTCACTGGTTAGAATTGCTCACAGATCTCAAGGAAATATTTTGCATAAGTATGCCCCCGCATTATGAGAAATACATGGCTTATGAACAGCTGGATGGGAGGAGAACATTGGGCAAGGCGGAGGGGAGGGACTGCAGGGGCTCCGTGCCCTCCAGGATGTGCCACCCTTCAGGGACTTGGTAGCTCTCTGAACGCTGTAGCTCAGGGGGTTTCACAGAGGTCTCATTAGGTAAGTCAGTCGTTATCTCAGTCTCCAGGTCCTCTCTTCCTTGTGCAGGGTCACTGTTGAAACAGATTTATACATTCTGTCTGGTCCTTCTGGGGACCAGCCCACAACTAAGAGGTCATCTGCGTTACCTCATTAGAACAAAAGATGCTTCTATCTCCCGTGAAATTGTAAGAGATCAGCAACTGCATATCAGGGATCATATTAAAAACTAGTAGAAAAAAAGATGGTTGTAGTGTCTGTATTGTTTAGCAAATTTTAAGGCTTAAGAGCCCTGCATCAGGAACCAGGAGAACCGAAAGCTAAAATATGTATCTCTTATTATAAATAACAACATCACAATGACAACAGCATTGACTGCTGGTCAGCTGAGGGGAACATTGCTCTTCAAGAATCTTGTCATTAGTCATGATGAAATCAGTAATTTTTAAAAATGATATTATAATAACAAAATTATAGCTAGGCCCTAGTAGTGTAGGCCTGTAATCCCAGCGGTCCAGGAGGCTGAAGCAGGGGGATAGTAAGTCTGAGAGCAGCCTGGGCAACTTACTGACTCGGCAAGGCTGTTTAAAAATCAAAATTAAAAAATGTGCTGGGGATGCAATTCAGCACAAACACCCTGGGTTCAATCCCCGGCATCACAAACAATTACAGCAAATAATAAAAATAACTAATCCGAGGCATTGATTCTGTACTTCACAAACCTGAGGAAGACTGACCACGTGACCCTGGAGACGGAAGTCCTGGGTTCTATCCCTGCTTCAGCTGCCCACCACTGTGTGACTTGAGGGAACCCCTCTGGCTTCCATTTCCCCTCCCTGGAGTGAGAGTATTCTAGCTCTAAATCGTGAGGTTTCTATTAAGTTGATTGTAAATACCTTTCTTCGTTGCATAGGTTTAAAAAGAGCATGTTAGAAACAGCAATTATGGGAGATAAAATAGTTACACTAGTTAAATGGCAGGGTTGAATTCACCACCACACTGTGCGGTGGTGGATGCTCTGGGAGAGACCCTATCAATGCAGGGTGATGGGGGAAACTGTGTGGAACAGCTTGGGCTCAGCTGGGCAAAGGAGTGGAGCCAAGGAAAGACGGAACCCCAGTCATTCAGTCATTTGCTCATACTGGGTACCCGCCTGGGCTGAGGACGCCAGAAAGAATAAGAGGTCCCCTTAGGCCTTCAAGGAGTTTCTGGTCTGTTGAAAGAGACAGAGCTGTGAAAACACAAGTGCTGTCGTGGGGATGTGACCACGTAGGAAAGGGGAAGAAGACGAAGGAAGAGCTCATTCTCTGGGAGGGCAGGTGGGGAAAAACGGCCGGCAGAAAGGGGTGAAATTGACCTGAGATGTGAAGACAAGAAGGCAGAGTACCCCAACAGGAAGGAGCAGCACCCAGATAGGAACGGGTAGCTCCCAGGAAACAAGAGGTGAGAGGTCCGGAGATGTCAGAGCACAGAGTGCATGGCGGGAGCTGAGCAGAGAGGAAGGTGGAGTGGCAGGAAGACGTGTGCCATCCCGTGGCAGGGGTGTGACTTTCTTTAAGGGCATGCTTACTAGACGTGTGCCTTTAAAGTATCACTCTGGACTAGCTGTGTCCTGCCTGCAGCCTGCTACCTTTTGTCCTTGATTTTTTTTTAATGTTACAAAAAAAGAGAAAACTTTAAAAAGGAGTTTTTAGTGCTTACGTATGTACATTAACCGCATTACATATTTTATGTATTACATATTTTATGTGGCCCAAAGCAATTTCTCTTCACTTAAAAAAGGGAGGGTGGTTAAAAAAAAAAAGATGTGCCATAGGTTGGACAGACATTACTCAACATAGAGGGTCAATCGCATCAGAGTTAGAAAAAAAATACGAAACGTGGTAGAAAGGCTGAAGAAAAAGCCCATGAGGGAAATGAAGACAGTCCAACCAGTGCCCCTGGCACTAAGAGTCCAGAATGATGGCGGGCAGGCAGGGTGACGAGAGCGTGAGTGGAAATTCACATCTTCAGCACCACGGACAGTTCCATCATTAGTCCAATTTTTTGGCCACATTTTCTAAAAATAGCTCCCATTATTATTTAAACGGCGACCACTTAATGGATGCCAGGAACCCAGCATCCATTATGCCTTTTAACCTCAAATAATAACTCAGAGAGACAAGGGACGAAAGTACCGGTTCCAACTTGCTGGTGAAAAGTAATTGGACAAACACAGTCGGAACTTCATGCCATTACTGATCACCCCTTTATGCTACCAACAACACGTGACCTCTAATTCCAGAGTAGCTACTAAGTCACTTTTCCATTTTGGTTAATTAAAAGTCTATAGTTTTAAGCAGGATTTCTAATTGGCCGTCAAGGATTGCCACAAGGCACTGTTTATACCTCTAGACCAAGCCAAGGAGATTTGGAATCTTTGCTAGCTGAATTCTATCATAACTGCAAGGTTATCTATGCATTTTTTAAATGCTGGAATGACTCTGAACACCGTGAAGTTCTCTTTTAAGGGACCTAAAAAAATCTAGGATTTTTTTTTTAAGTTGGAAATAGGACATTGGAGAGCAAAGAAGGCATTGTGTAAGAAGTCTGGCACTCTCGTTAAGGGTTATGAATTGGTCTTCTCCAAGAAGCTGACACAGCACTCAGACCCCCTTCCCTACCTTCCCATTCTCAATTACGCATCCTTTTCTCTCCACAAAATCAGGTCTGTGATTATTTCTACTCTAATACGAGCTCATCAGCCTGTGCAGTGGAAAAAGGGGTGGGTGTCAAATAAAATGCCAGATAGTTTCTGCTTCACAAACTTGGAGTGTTCAGAAAACTTTCAACTCAGAAGAGAATTCTATCTTGATGTATTCCAGGTCTCTATTTCTTTCATCCATATTCAGACTACACAGATGCTGTATCCGTGTTGAATTTCTCCCCATTCAGGGCATAACACGTATTGCATCAGGTTAATCTTCAGTGTGGCAACTCTAGTCACGTGGTTCCTCTTCATCAACGCTCTCCGTGGCTCCCTAGTGCCTCCCAGTGTAGTTTACAGCCCTTGGCTGGGTCCTGAGGGCCCTGCACATTTCAGCCACAGCCTGTCACTCTAACCTTATTATCCTGAGCATCTTTCCACAAACACTAGAGTCCAGCCCCGCAAGCCTGACTGCTGTGCCACAAATTCATTGCTTGGGATATGCTGATCAGCTCAGCAATGCCTCTTCCACACAGGCCACCGCCAATATGGCAAGATGTCTCACCAAAATCACCAGTCAAAGGGAATCCGATAACAAGAGAGAAGCAAGAATCTTTTGTATTCAGGGGCATGGCCTCGTTGTTACAGTTTTCTGTTTGTGAGAAGCAAGTCATCAGGAAGAAGGAATCACATAAGGCAGAGCCCATCGGACTTCTGGGGGCCCTCTTCAAAGCTGCCTTCTACAATGCTTGCTCAAGATTTACTGTTGCTTTAAACATTAAATCAAATCCTGCTTTGCAAAACTCTTCCCATACGCCTCCATCACGACAACTGTCTCTCACCCCATGAAAGCCTCTTTTCACATCGCCCTACATGTCCTGCTAGAAGGACACTTGCCGTTATGTGTGGACCAAGATACTTAGACAAATCTGTGTTGGCCACCCTTTGGCCCCCAGAGAACAGGAACCCTGCCAGTCTGTCTCTTTGTTTTGCACAGCCTGATGGAAAAGAGACGACACTCAGTAAATGTCTATGGAGGTGAATTGGCCAACTCTTCCAGGCCCTTGGAAATAGTTTTTATTCTAGCTTTCAATCTTGAACACAGTTGCAACACCTGGTGAGGGTGTTGACCTTGGGCGGTAAGAGAACATACGCTTTTATCAGGCTTTACAAACTTCAGCATCTGACAAGTGAAGGAAGAGAAATTTGTCATGAACTGGAGCAGTGAGAAGCTTGTTTCTCAGAAGGCATTCAAGTAAAAATTGACAAGTTCATAATAACATCACCAGTATATCAGTATATAGCATTTGCCACACTGAGAACTTGATACTTTCCCAGCCATGTGGCACTGCATCCTCAAATAGTCCAGCCATGTTGGGAAATTACCATCCCTCTCAATCCCATCAGGAAGGGCTGGTGGTGACCTGCCTAAGAGGTGGGTGACCTGCACGAGTATATCAAGTTAGATTTTAAAGCCTGGGCACTTCCTTACTCCTCTCCTTACTTCCTATAAAAAATTTCCTTTCCCTGATTATTATGTTAAAGGCTGCAACGTTACCACAGTGAACTCAAAATTGCACCGGGCCTTTTCTGCATCAGAGCATCACAAACAGCATATTGGCCTGTGGCCTATTGGAAGGGAGAAGAGAGTCAGATTTCTGACTCCTTTCTTCCCCAACCTTTACAGTATAACCTCGGAAAAGTCACTTACCCTCCCAGGGCCTCAATTTTCTCTTCCGGAAACTAGGCAATTGCCATAGATCAACACAAGTAATATTTAATTATGAGGGTTCACCGATAATAATTTAGACTGTACTGTTAAAATATGTATGGAACTCAAGGCACTATTCATTTCATAAAGATCCTTCTTTTGTCTCCTGTTAAAAAAAATTTAAAAGTGATGGGGGTCTCTGAAAGTTATATTTAAAAACATTGCCATGGAGAAAAGAGGCCGAGCTTTAGTTATATCACTTGGGACATTTTATTTAATGAGGCCTCTTTACGAAATCTTGTCCATAAGTCATAACAGACTGCATTCCCTATTACAGACCTGGAGGGTCCATTATGGGCCATTTAGAAAGATTAAAGAACACACTCTCACGGGGTACACGTGGCTCTCGGAGCACCTAGGATATCACATTAAGCATCTGAAATGCTCGTTTTCGGTTTCTAACAGTGGATTAATGAATCCACCAAGAACACACTTATTAACACCAACATATGCTGGGGGATAATGGGTCTAATCCACATTTTCATCTATCTCTTCTTTCTGCCTGTGAGAAAAGGGAAGGAGGAGAAAAAGGGGAACTGGCCCCCCTGCCCAGCCCCCTCATCTTCCCGGTGAGTGTTGGCAGGAAGCGTGCAACACACTGGGCCACTGCCTTCGCGATCCAGGATATGGGGCCAAGTCCTGACTGCGCCACCCGCCTTGCACAGACCTCCTGGTACTCTCGGGCCCCGGTACCTTTATTTTCCAAAGAGGCTGGACCAGTGGCTTTCTCAGTATGCTCTGTGGATCTCCTGGCATTTCTCCCTTGGTGCCTGAGGAGACGGTGCAGGGTGACAAGCTGATAGAAGCCCCTCCCGGCATTTGGTGCATTTGTTAGACATCCCCAGGCTGCTTGGTTTCTAGTCTTTTCCTGCTACTTAGGCTTGCAAAGTGATGAAAAATATCTTTTGCTTTTTTATAGATTTAATTTTTAAAAAGTTATTGTTTGTAGTTGTTTTAATTCTGAGACATCCGCCTGTGTCCACATGTCTAGAACTTAGGCACTTGTGCATCTCTGAGATGCAATAGCTGACACCCATGACTCCACAGAGGAGAGGTTGATTTAGGCTCACAGTTTCAGTGGTCTCAGTCCATGCATGGTCGGCCAGCTCAGGGGAGAAAACCTACAGAAGAGCAAAGCTGTTTCCCGCAGAGCAAAGAGAAGGGGGGATCCGGGGACAAGGTTGCACCCTTCCAGGTCACACACCTAGTGACCTCCAACCAGTCCCCCCACCTTCCAGCAGAACATGTAGCTACTAATCTCATTATTGAATGATTCTGCTAATGAGCATGCCCCCAAACCCCACATGACCCAATCACCTTCCAAACACGTGAGACTTTTGAGAAACATTTCAAATCTAAATCATAACATGTACTTCATGGTTAAAACAATGTATGAACAGGTATCATACCATCAGGTTGGATCTCCCTGAATCCTCCTCAGGGTAAATGTCAGGAGCCTTGGTGCAGGTAATATTATCAGACTCCAGAGCTGTAATAAACCAGGGGAAAGCACTTGAGAAGAAACTGAGGCTCAGAGGTCAACCAAGAGAAAGAAAAGCAGACATCAGGTTTCCTACCCCTCAGTCCAGATGCCCCATCCTGCCCCAGGTCCCGAGCCAGGCTTCCTGAGACAGTTGTGTTTGTGGCGACAATGGCTACAGTCACTTCCCTTTGTCCCTAAACTGTGAAAGCCAGGGGTCAGGACTGACTCCACCGCAGCATCGTGGTGTGTGTTTGGCCTGCTGTCTTCTGACGGAGCTGCAGACACCCATTGTGTCAACAGGAAAAGAAAAGGAAGCTGTGGGAAGATAAATCAGTTTCTTTTTCTAAATAAACCAGAGCCTATCTCCACAAATTATGGCACACGCATACGGAGGTGTCATCTCGTGTGGAAAACAATGATTCACCAAGCTTTCCCGACTACTAGTTTAAATTGGGCTGTCCATCAGCCGGTGTCAATCAGCTTTGCTTCCTTGGAGGCCCACAGGCAGCGTCAGAAATAGAGTGGGACGTCTTCTCTCTGAGGTAAGTCTGGCTAGGTTCTGTCACTTGGGGTCTGTTGGTTGAAAAACATGTGACGAGTGCCTCCTGCGCGCCAGGGCCATGGAGAGTGGGAGGGTAAAGACGAGGAAGGCGTGGGCCTCCTTCACATTCATTTGCCACAAGCTTGGTGACTTCAAAAAATATAAATTGATCTCAATTTCTGCTGGTCAGAAATCAGACACAGGCTAAAATCAAGAGTCGTGAGCTGCGTTTCTTACTGGAAGAAACTTGGAGTCTGGTGTTCTTCAGACTGTTGGCCTAAGTTAGCTCCTTGTGGGGACTGATGTCCCGTTTCCTTGCTGAGTATACTGGAGGGCCTTCCCTTGGTTCCCAAGGCCCTTCGCTGGGCCTTGGGCATGGCTCCATGTCTCACAGTCCCTTCCCACCTTGCTCACTGCCACATCAGTACCGTTACCATTAGGTCCTCACACTTTGCCTGCCTGACACTTGGACAAGTCATCTTCCATTTGAAGTCCAGGAAAGCCTCCAGCCTTTGCCCAGGCTGCTGGGGTTGGGAGGGTGGCACTTATTGGAGGAAAGACCCACCCAGCATGCTGAGGGCTGGTCCAGCCACCTTCCTGGCTGGAACCTATAGAAGACCAAAGCAGCACCCCCCCCCCCCCCCCCCCCGCCGCCCTGTCCCAGTTCTCATCATCCTAGGAACGCTCACCTTGGGCTGTGACCTCTCTGGCCGGTCTGGACCCCAAGTTTTGGTCTGAGTGCACGTCCAGTGAATGTGGATGGAAGGGGTTTTCTCTCCCTTTACAGCAAAGATCCGGAGACTTCTGAAGTGGTAAATTCAGAGAAGAAAATGGCAGAGAGAGCCGGACTCCACAGTTGCTAGTGTCACAGTCTCCATTCCCACCCAAGTGCAGATATCCTGACCACGACATTCCCTTCCCTGACTACTTACTAGACTAGCTCTTACTTAATGGCTATGGGGCCAGATGTAAGACCCATGACCTCCCCAAGTCTTGGGTCTCTCATCTGTAAAAATAGTCATCGTAATCCCAGAGCACTAGCTTTGGTGAATACCATGCACCAGAAAAACACTCCGATTTTGCTTAGTCAGGTTGGAGAGACTCAATCATGTAGTGCAAGAAAAATGGCATCAGAATCAACCAGGAAATTTCACTCCTTTACATTTAAAAACCAAGGACAATATCTGCATATGCAGATCCCCATGCACAGCACAGGGTTATTATGAGTTAAGCTGCAAAATGCCCAGTCACTGCGGTTTTGTTGCTGGTGCTGTTATAATTGCTGTGAGGACTCCTGCCTTCATCCCCCGCCCCCATGGTCCCTGACCTGTTTCTTTTTGTCTCCCCGGAACTATTACAATGTCTGGCTCTAACAGCCACTCGGTGACCATTAGGCGAGGCGAACAGATCTCATTTCCTCTTGTCTGGCCCCACCTGCCCACGCAGCTCAGGTGAGGTCTCCAGCCACACGCTCTTCAGCACCCTCAGTATCTACGGGGAAGAGAACGTGGCGCTCGTCTCACCAGTCGGCTTCGCTTTTCCCTTCCAGAGGGTCCACATTATTAGCGATAGGCTCTGGTTCATTTGCCCCACCCTTGGTAAAGTCCCGGGACTATGGGATCCACTCGGTGGATGTCTAGAAGACGGATGAGTGAGGGAATGAAGGGGTGGATGAGTGATTAATTGAAGACGTGAATATAGAACTGCTCTGTCCCAAACCCAATGTGAGACCAAACCTTGGTCCTGTGCAATTCCGGGCATGACCAACAGAGGGTGCTCTGCTTCGAAGTTCATAAGGCTAGTATGATTTCCTTTCAGTCACTGACTGAGTGGCTTATGCTGTCCGGCACGTGGCTTTAAGTAACGCCCTATTTAACTGTCTGATTGGAAGACACCGTGGAATGGCACAGGGCCCCATATACATGGCTCCTGGACAGCCCCAGTTGGGCTGCAAGGCCACTTCTATATATTAAAGAAGCACGCGCTGTCCCGGCATGCCTGTGTCAGCGGAGTCCTCTTTCCTTTCATCAGCTTGGACTCACAGCGGCTGGCAAATCCTGTCGCTGTGCCTGAGCCGGTAGGTCCGGAAGCCTGGATGAGAGGCTCTACTCGTTCATTTGTGCGCTCACTCCATTTACTGAACAAATCTTTTCTAAATATCATCTATGCCAAAGCGTAAAGAATATCAGAGTTGAAAAACCACATCTTTGTCTCTAGGGAGCACAGAGATGAGGAGGGAAAGCTTACGCATGAAACAGACATTCAAACACCAGTGTCATCACCCTAGTGTGTCAGGTGCCATGGGGGCTCAGAGAAGGAATGGCCAAGTCATTCCAGGGAGGCATTCCCAGGAAGAAGTGGCCTGCAGGGTGAGAGAGTAGACAGGCATGTGATGGGATTCCCAGCAGGAAGACTGACGTGAGTGAACAGGCGGAGGCTTGGAGGTGTCTCCCACCTGCAGCCGTGGTGAGGCCTCCTGGGCTAAGAGAGGTGGGTGTGGAGCTTTTGAAGGATTTTAAGCCAGAGTGAGACAAGGTCAGCTTTACATTTCAAAAAGTCGTTCACTGGACCACACAGGGTGCCCATGGGGGCTCAGGACAGTGGGAGAATCCTGAGGGCTCTCTGAGCTTCAGTTGTTTCACCTGAAATGCCCCAGGGTAGCAGAAGATTGGCACTGTTTTCGTCCTTTTGCTGTCATTGGACACCCAGGTAGAGAGGCTTACCTGGGCTCACAGATTCAGAAGTCTCAATCCATGTGTGGTCAGCCAGCTTTAGAGTAGAAACAGCAATGGGGAAGGGATTGTGGAGGGTCCAGGTGGGACCCTTGTTAACCTCATGGTGGTCTGGAAGCAGAGGGCTAAAAGAGGAGCCGAGGAGGGAGACCTACCCTTGCAAGTCCCATCCCCAGTGATCCATCCCTCCAACCAAGCCCTGACTCCTCACAGCACGTGACATCAACCATGAGAAGCACAGTGACTCCCATGATTCAGCCACCTTCCAAACACAAGAAGGTCTGGAGGAACATGTTTAAATTTAAATCATAACAGCCTCTAAGATTCCTTTGGACTCAATATACTATCTTCTACAGATGGAGAAAGACTTGAGTCCTTCAGAGTGGATTGGAGGTTATCAGAAACACGTCAGCACCAGGAAGAAAGGTCTACAGCCAGCTGGAGTCTAAAAATACCAGGAAGTACCTGGCCTGTCTGTCACAGACTTCTTCAGCTCAGGTGAGATGTGACATCTTGTCACACGATGTCAAGAAGCTGATGTCTGTGTCACTCATCAGCTCTGTCTGCTGGAGGTAGTCAAGAAGGGAAAGTGTCACACCTGCTTGACAGGTGTCTTGCTGGGACAACTAGACTTTAACTGTCTGGAGACAGGATGACTTGAGGCACTTGCCCAGAGTGAGTCCTGGTGATTTTCCTGGGAGCAGGTGGATTTTTACTGCCTCCAGCGAGTGCTGGTACGGTCTTTGGGGAACATGTCCTCCCCTCACAATGCTAAGGAAAGAAATGTTTTCTATTTCTTGTCCCATTCATCGAGACCCTGTCACCTGACCTTGACACTACGAATGACTTTGACTATTACGGATGGCAAACCAGGGCTACAGGCTGAATTAGCACATACATGAAATTTGAACTGTGTATTGTTTGTTTGCATGAAATTAGGAATGTGTGTGTATTGGTCAGTGAGGGCCATGTTGGATCCGGAACATCCTCCAATAGCCTTTTATTTGGAAAATGATTTAATCATGGAGGTTAACCCATTGATTTCCTGTGCTGCTAAGGGTGGGGTCTAACCAAAAGGGGCGGATCACTGGGACATGACCAGGAAGGGACAGATTTCTGGGAAGTGACGTGGAGGGGACAGATCACTGGGGAATGATCCAGAACGACACATCTCCCTCACTAGCTCCACTCTTTGTTCTCTCTGCTTCCAGATGTACAATGGGATGAACAGTTTATCTCTGGCTAGGCCTCCTCCACACCCTTCCACCACTGCAGACCACCCATGGATGGACTGAGACCTTTGGAAACTGAGATAAAATAAACCTTTCCTTTCTTAATTTGTGGGTATGGAGTAATGTGTCCCAGCGATGAGAAGGTGACTAAGACAAGCTGCTATAACAAAATGTCACAGTCTGGGGGGACTGAGCAACTGAAGTGTGTTTCCTTCCTGTTCTGGAGGCTGGAAGTCTGAGGCAGGTAGCTAACAGGGCTGTTCGCTGATGACAGCCTCGGCCTGCAGACCCTGGCTTTCTTATGCTTCCTCATATGATCTTTCTCGGTGTGCATGCAGGAGATCAAGGAGGATCAAGAGAAAGGGAAAGAAAGGGAAGATCAAGAGGGAGGTAGAGAGGAGAGATCAAGAGATAGAGAAAGAGAGAACAAGCTTTCTAGTGCCTCTTTTTATAAAGACACTAATCTTATTGGATATGGTCCCCAACCCTATGACCTCATTTAACCTTAGCTAATCGTTTAGAGGCTCCATAGCCAAAGAAACATACACTGGGGCAAACAATTAATTTGGGGCAACATGAACCCCCAGTCCATGGCAGAATGTGAGTTCCTTGAGGCACACAGACACTCCCTTACTACAGTCCTCACCACTCCCAATTTCTTCCTCTCTTCTTGCTACCACCTCCTGCTGCCACCCTGAATGCTGTTGCTCTCCTATAACCCACAGCCACATCCTCATCCACGCTGTCACCACAACCCCGAACCCCTGAAGCCAGTTCACACTCGTGGTCACGGCCTCTTAATGTCTTGCTCCACTGACCTGGGTACATTGGATAAACTACACTTTCAAGTTCCAGGCTCTGAGATGGCCCTCTGATCAGAAGATTAGAGAAACAGTGGTCTGGCTCCCCAGCACATCGTGCACAAGACCAACACACCTAGCTCACAGCACCAAGAAAGCACCAGAAGAATGTGGAAGCCGCAGTCAGGAGACTGGGATGGCCAGGGACAAATCATTTAGCTTTTCTGAGCCTTGGTTTCCACATTCATAAATGGGAGGAACCACTTCCTCACATCTGAGCAATTTTTGTGGAAATTAAGTTGGATCCTCATTAGAGTACTTTGTAAACAGTAAGCATGGAGCACAGGCAGCCCTTGTTATCCAGAAGCCATATTCCCTGATGGATGCTGGAGAGATACCACCACCTGATGCAGGCGTACTGTGTGTGTGTGTGTGTGTGTGTGTGTGTGTGTGTGTGTGTGTGTGTGTGTGTGTTTTATTAGGAACTGGCTCACAGAAACATGGAGGTTGAGAAGTCCCAAGATCTAAAAGAGGCAAGTTGGAGAACCCAGCAGCCAATGGTGTCATTCCATGGAGAAGACAGACAGACCCAAGACCCAGGAAGAGCTCATACGTCAGTTTAAGTTGGAAGGCCAGAAAAGATTCTTCCCAATCTAGTGATCCTTCTTATTGGGACTTTTTATTCAAGTCAGTCTTAAGTGGATTGAATGAAACCAACCTACATTATGCAGGGCCATTTGCCTGACTTAGTCTACTGATTTAACTGCTAATCTTATCCAGAAACATCGTCACAGACACACCCAGGGTGATATTTGACCAAGTCACTAGACACCCTGCGGCCCAATCAACTTGGCACACAAAATTAACCATCATAACAGAGGCCACAGAATTTTCAAGGTCAATAATTTCGCTTCCTTTAGTACACATAGATGAGCATCCCACTAACTTAAACAGCCCTGCGGGGAGTTTTCTCAGTAGCCTTGGATTCACCTATGTCCAATGATGACAGAACTAATAGAGTGAGGACAGCAACGCAGGAGTCTTTTAGAAACATGGAAATTTCCACAGACATGCCTGCTGTTGTCCACATCATGGTTAAAATTGGCTCAGATCAAGCATTATTTTTAGAGAGGCAAGCACAGCAAGCCACTAGGCCTGGTCCTCTAGGAGCCCAGCAGGAAAGAGTTGAGAGTCTTAAGATTCCAAAGAGTACGTCATTTCCACGTGTAATGTGAGTCTGGCAAAGATCATATGCACAAGGTGACTTTAGTTCTCTCCCCAGGCCTCACTGTCCTCATCTAAATGAGGCCATTATTGTGGTTTGGATCTGGAATGTCCCCCCAAAGTGTCAGGTATTTGGATGTTATGTATTGTCTATAGAACTGTGTGCTGTTGGGAGATGGGGGCCCGGTCTGGAGGAATGGATTATGAGTGTGTGATGGAGGACAGGCATGTGGCAGATTGGCATGTGGTGGAGGCTTACATCTGAAAGCAGAAGAACAGTGAGGCTGGACCCAGAAGGAGCAGATCACTGGGATGGAACCTAGAAGAATATATACTGCTTCCTGCCTTCCACCAGGGACTTGACTACACTTGACGTGGCTTCCTGTTTGCCATGCTGTGAGGAGCTGCCCTCACCTCCACCTCTACCATGTCTTCCACTGTTGCCACCTGCCCATGACCTTGACCTTCTGAAACTGTGAGCTAAAAGAAACTAAACTCTAAAAAGAAACTCTAAATTGAGGATGTCAGGGACCGAGTCACAGCAATGAAAAAGTAACTAAGAGAGACATGAATACAGTAAGGATACACAGTGTTATTGGAAGCTGGAACCCCAAGGAACTGGCCACGCCCTTTCTATCTCTGCCTCCATTTCTTGCTGGGTAAGTAAAAAGATGGCCATCAGTGCCCTATTACTGTAATCACTCATAAAATAATGTCAAAAGATGCTCAGCACACACGACAGATACCCAGTAGAGTTTTACAGGTGCTACTTCTTCATGATTTTTTTCACTCAACCAATGTGCATTTTTCAAACATTTCTCTGAGCTTCAGCTATTCTAGGCAAGACTGGATAAATGTAGCAAGAAAAGCAGACATCAAAATCTGTCTCCCAAGGGTGACATATCAGTCAGTGTTTCCATTGCTGGGATGCCCATGGTCCACAACTGAAAGGAAGGAAGGTTTAATCTGGACCACGGCTCAGGGGATTCACTCCATGGTTGGCTGGCTCCACAGCAGGAACACTATGGAGCAAGGACATGGTGTAGCACCACCACTCACATCATGGCAGCCAGGAAGCAGAGAGAGAAGGGAAGAGCTGGAGCAGGGGGAGCTACCCTCCAAAGGGGTGCTCCCAGTGACCCACCTTTCCTAACCAACCAGGCCCCACCTCTAATAGCCCATTCAGCTATGAACACATCCTTGGATGAATCCACAGATGACTATAGCACCCCGTGGCCCAGTCACCTTCTGAAGGCCCCACCTCTGAACACATGACCTTGGGGAGACATTGTAGATTCAGGCATAATAGTAAACAAGGCAGAACCACCCAAGTCAATACCCAACAGTCACCTGGGCACCTGAGAGAGACTTCAGCTACATTCCAATGCCCAATAGGAGAATCTGACCCTCCCTTTTTTTTTTCTAGATGTTTCTTGATTTCGAGACAAGGTCTTAATAAATTGGTGGCTACTAGGATGGCAGGTAAGAGAGGGACCATGGGGCCTTGAGGAGGGGCATCAACCCTGGCTGCTGCTGGCGCAGAGGGCAGGTGTCCCAGGGAAGTGGCTCTAGATCCTACACTTATTGTGTCAGTAAAAGGTTAGGGTCTCAAAGCAACACAGTTAAGTCCTTGTCTTGTTTCTTCTACTTTTTATGAGACCCTAAACTCTTTTTTTTCTGCAAGCAAATGTGAGACACTCTAAAACCAACCAACCAGCCTCAAATCCACACAGGCCACCCCAGGGTGTCACCCTGTGCCCACTCTACATACAACAACACCTCCTGGATGGATTATGCAGGCAACAGAAGTCTGAAATTATCAGTGTGAAGAACTAGAAATAAATGTTTATCAAATATTTGGGAGAGAAAAGACTTTGTAAGTGCAACAGTAATAGAAAAAGTCCCAGCAGCAAACAGTGCACAGAGCCATCAGCCAAATTTAAAATATCCATACCTGCAGGCAGGGTGGGAAAGAGAAGAAGGATTAGGGAAGATATTTGCATTGAGACATGGTGGTGCGCACCTGTAATTACAGTACTCATCAGGAGACTGAGGCAGGATGGTCTTGGGAGCCTAGGAATTCCAGGCCAGCCTCGGCAACACAACACCTGGAGACGTTATCATAAAACACAGCAAAACAAAACAAAAACTTGAAGCAGAAGAGGTGGCGTCTTTATTCTACAAAAAATTTCAACATGTTTATAATAAAAATATCAAACCTTTTTCTGCACTTAAATGAGTAAATGATACAATTTCCCCAAAAGGGGTAAGAGAGACACAATTAGAAAAAAGAACTAAGTTAAAATGCAGCCCTCTATGGTCACAGGGACAACGCAAGCTGACACACAGAGCCACCAAATCCGCACCAGATCTGTTATAGCAGGACTTTCCCCGGGCCCACAAGGGACGGAGGGAAGTGCTTTCTGCCCCTTTGCTGGGGTCTCGGGGCCTGGCATTGCCCTTGTCTTTAGATAAACACACAAGCTATCCATTGTTTCTCTGTAGTTCTGAGGGTGGGCTGAGAGACGTGCGGTGCCTTCAGCCTTTCCAGAGTTATTGACCGTGTACCAATAACACGCAAGACACACAGCCACACGCCCCATTGATGCAGCTGTGCAAACTGGGCACAGTGTCCAGGCCAGCTTCCCCGCTGCCCAACCACAACGTTCTAGCAGCTGTCCCGGACGTCTTTCCTCTAACATCTGCGAAACAGAGGCCTCTGACCTGGCGGAGCCAGGAGCCGCCGGTAATCAGTCTGGGCTGTCAATACCATGCTCACATAAGCGCCTTGGTTGGGTGTGTTTGCCCAGGTCAGAGGAAGGAGGCAGGTGTCCCGGCAGCATTTGGAGGCCAATGACTGGGATTCTGGGCTTGACTTGGTTTCCTTCCAGCTGCGGTCTTTTGGGCAAGCTGGTGAACTTGGGCCTCTGACGATCAGGCCTGCCCATGGGGCGGGCTGCCAGGGCTTAAGTGCTCCTCGCAATCCTCCTGCCTCAGCCTCCCCAGTGCTGGGAGCACAGATGTGCATCACCATGCCCAGTTTATGTGGCGTTGGGAACTGAACCCAGGGATCTGCTTGCTGGGCAAGGGCTCTAGTCCCCAGGCTGTTCGTGGGATCCTACCCTTCCTGCGGCACCCCAGGGTGGAGGACCCACCTGGTTCTCAGAACAGAACTGCTCCACGCGGTCAGGATGCCATTCCTAGCTGTCACGGAGCTCTAATGACTCGATGGCTGATTTTGTTCCGATTAGTATATCGTTCCATTAGGATTCCTGCCCTGTAACAGATGGCTGTCTTCATTAAATCTGATCCGTCCACGCTGACTGGAAGCAGCTGGTTTGAGGGGTAGATGGCAATTTATTTCCTGCGTGTCAAAATAATGCCACGAGGAAAGGAATTCAGATGGAAATAATGCGATTTGTTCTGTTTAGTTTTATCTGTAAATTTGGGGGCAGGGTCTCTGTGTCCATTGAGCCGCAAATCACTCACACTCTAATCCAGGCTGGTTCTCAATTCCCAGTCCAGGCGTGGTTCCCGATTGCCTCAAGTTGACATCGTCTCTCCAACAGTCACATCGATGCTGGTGGTGACCTGGATCCCCCCACAGAGACAGTGCTCGTTGGGTCTCTCCACTGTAGGTTACTCGTCCTCTCCACCGCCTTCCCATACTGTCCCCTTCTGAAGGAAGTCATAGTACTTGGCCCACATTTCTGGAGTGGAAAATTCTGCCTTAGGAACTTGGGACATAGACTCTCCCCGGCCACTTGGGGGTCCTGCCTGCTGCACCCCTCTATTCATGCTCTTTCCTCCAGCTGACATCTTTTCACGTGGTCCCTGCCCTCCCACCTCCATCCTTTCTGGGACCAGCCTCCTAACTCCTCCCAGAGTCACCTCCTGCTGGTGCCTTGAAACAGATCCTTCCCAATCCCTTACCAGGGGAATTCCTGGTTTTTCCTGCCTCATTCACCAATGAATATACCCTCCTATTATGTTTTAGATTTTTAAAAAAATGTCCCCACAAAGGCTGTGTGTTCAGATCGTCCACTGACGAGCCCATAACTAATGGTGTTGTTAGGAGGTGGGCCCCGGGGAGAGGTGGGCCACTGGGTATGACTTTGGAGCACCGGCCTGCCCCCAGCCCCTTCCCTCTCCGTCTGGCTCTCTTCCTGCTCTTGACATTGGCTGCCGTGAGATGGGCGGCTTTCCTGTCCGTGATGTTTCAGCCTTGGAGTCAGTCAACATGGACTGAACCCCCAAAACGTTTCTGGAGGGGGGCCGGGTGGTGACACTGGCCTGTAATGCCAGGAGTCTGGGAGGCTGAGGCAGGAGATTCACAAGATCGAGCCTAGCCTGGGAAACCCAGTGAGACCATGTCTCAAAATCAGTAATGAAAAAAAAAAAAGGGTTGAAGATGTAGCTCAGTACAAAGGCCCTGAGCTCAATCCCCAGTATTACGAAATAAATAAATAAATAAAAATAAAAAATAAAAAAACTTTCTTCCTTTACCTTGTGGTTGTCAAGCTTTTGTCCCGGCAATGGAAAGCTGACTACCCATGAGGCCTTGCACACCGGCATAGTCACAACTGTAGAAACATTAACCAATGCTCGGAAGGTCCTGAAACCCTAGTGTTAGCCTCCCAGAACTGCTTGTCTCCTGCCTGGACTTTCGGTGCCTCCTTTACATAACTGTGGTCTGCACAGAGCCCAAGCACACAGTCAGCCTCAATAAACACCCACTGAGTGCATCAGTGAACATCACGCACAGGCAGTGTGCATCCAGGGCCAGCTCTGGGCTTCCTGCCCCACGCCTGCTTTTCTCGGCAGGGGACGGGGAGGAAGGGCTTCCAGGGGACACAGTCGAGCCATATTTCTGCTGTTGCCCCTGGCAGCGTCTGTAGACTAGAATGGAGGAGGAAAGACGACAGCAACATCTCCAGTGCTCTGACCACTAAAATATTATTAGTAACAGCTGTCACTCATTCACACATCGGCTGCCTCCCTGTGTCCCCGCTTTTCCCCTTCCCAGAAGCTTTTGGGCCAGGGCAGGCTTCTTGCTCCTCACCGGCGTAGATCAGAAAAGAAACGCTCTTGGTCAGGCTGGTGCTGGGGCCAGTGTTGGATTCAGCGTCCGCCTGTCCTAAAGCGCTTGCCACGGTGCTGACTGGGCTGACCGTTGGGTTCTACCTCTGAGAGGCTAACAGGTTCCAAGGGGAGGACGCACGAGGAGAAAGAGGGCACGTGCGAGCTGCAGGAACCGAGGCAGGGAGCCACGCGGGAGCTGGTGATGTCGCTCTGCTGAGATTCCTGGGACGGTGGCACACACTCTCAAACTTCCTCCTCCGCCGCCTCTCAGTCAAATTACCTGTGTGTTTTGACTCGGGTTCTGAGGAAAACAGAATAAAAACTATAAACACATGGGAATTTATTAGGGCCACTTACAAGTCTAAAGAGAGAGTCCAGATGTCTGCCGGTGTGTGCAAGAGCTGGAGAGCTAGTAGCTGCTCCGAGGCGAGGACGAAGAAGGCCAGCTTGAAATCAGAGGACGGCCCGTATGAGTCCCTGCTGCAGATGGACGCCAAAGGCGCTGGTGAAGACCCGGTGACTGCGGCTAAGCTACCATGGAGAGCGGCGCTGTCAAGACAGGAGCAGGTCACCCTCCAGGGACAAAGGTGAGGGCCAGAGCTCTCCCAGGAGCCGAAGCTGAAACAACCTTCCTTCTTCCCCCCTTTTTAGTTAGCTCAAAGCTATTGGTTGGGCCACCCAAACCCAGGGCGAGTACTCTTCCCTCATTCGCTGGCCCACAAGTCAATCATATACACGCAGCTCTCCATCAGGTTGACACCCTCCCTCCAGCTTTGGCGCTGGGGCTGCTTCTCCATGGCCGCCCTCCCCTTTACAGAGTCCGAGAATGTGAGTTCTAGGAAACACTCATCGCCCTGACTCCTTTCAAAGGATGTGATCAAAGACTGAAGAAGGCAAGATTTTTGTTCAAGGGCAGGCGGCGACGTGATACCACAGGTGGCACCAGGACCCAGGCCTTTTGATCCCTAAGTCATTGCCCCAAGTGGCCTCGATGTAACATGATGTAACCTGGTCTGTGCTGCTTTCACGAAGAAGTCACTGCAGGGATCTGCAGGCGTCATCCTCCATCCCAACCCTGTGTCTGCAGAGCACACGCCCTAGGGGTGGGGGTTGCCCTCCACCCTTTCCTCTCCTAAGGACTTTCCCTAACGCCCGCCGTTGGTCTTTAGCGCATGAAAGCAGATTTCTTTCCACACATTCAGGATTCTTTTTCCACATCCCTTTCTCATGCTCCCTCGAGTCCCAGTCAGAGCAGCAGGAGCTTGGCTGCAGAGCCCAGGTTCCAAATTACTGTTGGATCAGGCTCCTGGTTCATCTGGCGCCCATTGTTTGGTGGGGACAAAAACCACAGCTTGATGAACAGTCGCCAAGCCATTTCCAGCCCTGTGGCAGCGGAACCACCCACTTCACCATTCAGAGAGCCCCGGGCCTGGCAGGGGAGAAGCAGGCACACGGAGAGGAATATTTTTATGATCTAACTCAGTGAAGTCATTGGAGGGCCTGTCTCGCTTCAGGCAAGAAGGAAGAGATTAGGATAAGTTAATGGATGCGATAGCACTTTCTAAACTGTAAAAAGGTTGTGGAAGCACTTTCTGACTGTAAAGTGTTATATAAAGGTGAGCTGAGGGGGCGGGGAGGTATCTGGGAGGATCTTCCTGAGGCATGGGTAGCAAGGGGCTGGCCCCAGGCACCTCGTGAATTCATGTTTGTAAATGTTGCTCTCGAGTACATGTCGTACTGGAAGAGCTGCCCTACTATGTGACTTCATTGGAACAATGCATGCAGATTGCATGGAAAATGTCCAATCTGTTTTTTCCTTGGGGAGAAGTATGGTTCTAGCATGGATGAGGAGGACCAGGGGCCTTCTACAGACCAGTGGCAAGATGGATTTCTGTGCCCTGCTCACTTACTTATCCACGAGGTAGCTGCTGGATTCCAAATGTCAGGCAGCAGCTCTATCTCTGATTGGATGTTTTAACCTTTTTTCATCTGCAAAAGAAGGATGTTGATACTCAAGACCCAGGTCTTGGGCATGGGATGCTCCTGCTGCTTTCTGGAATCTTCCGCACCTTCAGCATGTACTCGCTAGGATCCTGCTCTGCCCAGCTAAGGACTTAACATGTCTCAACTTTCCCCAGGCACCATAGACTGTCATCTCTGGGGAACAGTAGCAGACATCACTATATTATCTGGACATGCCTAGTTGGCGCTCGCTCAGATTCTGGGTGTCCCCTGGAGTCAGGTGGTGTCAGCATCCTCTGAAAGCACTAATTCTCCAGACCCATGAGGCATAACAGGTGCAAAGTGAGTCCTTGCTTCATGTACAGACTCTGTTGCTAGAGTTCTTTGACGACCTTGAGTTCACCACCCAAGACCCCCAGGAAATAGATATTTTTATTCCTATGTTCCCATGGATCACATGAGGGCCAGCAAGATGAAGTAAGGGATTCTCCTGGAGTCACAAACCAAGGACACAGAGGAGCCAAGACCCAACACAGACAGGCTGCTTCTCCAATGTTCTTCCACTTGTACCCCAACTTGGAGTCACACTGGCCCTTGACGTTATCCAGCACCCCTCAGCTTCTAAGGACTTGGGGAGGCCTCTGCATTTCTCAGGGTCCCAGGCATGATGGCTCCCCCATTTCAAGGACAGCAGGGCAGACGTAGCTATGTGATTAGAGAGGAAATTCTACTTTAATGCATCTCATCCATCACCAACAGACAAATTATTAAACATGCCCTGTGTGCCCTTTCAAACCCTCATGGGGAACAATTAAGACTTTCCATTGTGGGAGTTGCTCTAGAGGGAAATGAAAGGAAATTGAATGGAGAAGTAGAGAAAGGGATTTCCACAGGGGATCTGGAATCTTGGGGACAGCTCAGAGATGAGCATTTGATAGCTGGCTTAGCTAGCAATCTACAAGCCCAGAAAGTTTCTGAAGGGGTCAGTGAGAAATGGCTTTTCTCGGTATGAATATGTGTGTATATTATATATATATGCATATGTGTATATAGAAAGACATTTACTTATAAGTGATTTTTTTGTGTGGTATTGGAGATTGAACCCAGGGCTTTTCCTCTGAGTTACACACCCAGCCCATTTTTTAAATTATTATTTTGAGACATTCTTACTAAGTTCCTAAGTTACCCAGACTAGGTTCAAACTTGTGTTCCTCCTGCCTCAGCCTCCCAGAGCACTGGGCTTTATAGAACTGTGCTACCAGGCCTGGCTATAAATGTTTTCTAATTTATAAAGTAAATTATATTTATTTTAAAAATTTGAAAGTAAAAATATCAAGAAAAGAGAAGAAATCCACTTGGGTTTTACCCTGTGCTCATTTCTCTGGCCCAGAGCATGGCCTCTTTTGGAAGTGGGTTCCCAGGGAACTTGGGGTCACTCCCCTTCCATTTCCCCCCCACCCCTTTTTGAGACAGGGTATCACTCTGTAGCCCAGTCTAGACCTGAACTCACCATAGAGCCCAGGCTGGCCTTGGACTCACAGCGATCCTATTTCAGTTTCCTGAGTGCACCACCATGCCTAGTTTATGTGGTGCTGGGGAATCGAACTCGGGTACTTAGTGCATGATGTAGCACTTTCTAGGCAAGCGCTTTAACTGCTGAGCCATTCCTCTGGGCCCCATTTCCCTTTCTATCTAATCAGAACTGTGACTGGGCCTGAACACGGGCCAGACCCAAATCTATCTGTGTCCCTCTACCAGGACAGATCATGAATTCCTCAAACTCAATAGGTCAAAGTGTGCACTCTGAGAGGCTGGGGCAGGAGGATCACAAGTTTGAGCTCTGACTGGGCTCCTTAGGGATTTAGCAAGGCTCTGTCCCAAAATCAAAAATTAAAAATGGGCTGGGAATGTAGCTCAGTGTGAAGGCTTGACCCTCACTTTTATAAAAAGTCTCTCTCTCTCTCTCTCTCTCTCTCTCTCTCCCTGGCACAATTATCTAGCTGGTTAAACTGAGAAGCTGTCCCTGACCTTTCCTCCCTGCTCACCCTCCACATCTCCAGGTTCTGATTATTTTTGCCTCTTTAACACATCCTTAATATTTCGTCCATGATGTCCTTTTATTTTTTTTTAAGACGGGGTCTTACTCCATAGCCCAGGCTGGCCTCAAAAATCACAGAAAACCTCCTGCTTCAGCCTCTCAAATGCTAGGATTACAGGCACGTGTACCACCACACTCAGCCAATTTTTATGTGGTGCTGGGGAATGAGACCCAGGTCCTTGAGTGTGCTAGGCAAGCACTCCAGCCACTGAGCCCGTCTATGAATTTACATAACCCTCACCCACTGGCTTCCTATAGTCAGCCTGTCTCCTCATTCTCCACACTGTCGAGCATCAATCCTACAGAATCACTCTCCTCTTTAAACACTTGCAATCCCAGCACTCTGGAAGACTGAGGCAGAGGAGCTCAAGTTTGAGTCCAGCCTGAGCAACTTAGCCACTCAGCAAGACCAGATCTCAAAATTTAAAAAAAAAAATGGGCAAGTGATATAGTTCAGTGCAAAGGTCCTGGATTCAATACTCAGTACTGCAAAAACAAAACAACTTTCAAAGGCTGTATATGCCATGTTTACCAAGTAACTTCCCCCCCCCCACTATTTTTATTAATATACATACCAAGTAACTTTTTAAGTAGTCACATTTCACAATGTTCAAACTCATTGCCAATTTAATACAAAAATACTTTCTTCACTGTAGGATTTCTCAGTGCCTCGGGCTATTGCTTATTGGGAATTTCTAAGACATTACTCAAGCACACCTTACCTCAGGACTTCCCCTTAAGGAGTTTTTCGTAGGATTAGTTTTCTAGGAAACCCATTCTGGATTCATTAGTTCACATGGTAAAATCAGAGCTCCAGAGCCCAGCATTAAGGACCCCAGGATGTTGTCATCATTTGAAATACAGTATCCCCAAAGGTCCCTGGGTTAAAGGCTTGATCTCCAACAGGCCACAGTTGGGAGGGGACAGAGGAATCTTTAGGAGGAGTGGCCTTGTGGGAGGTCTTCGGGATGTGCCAACAGTGAGACCCCAGCTCCTTCTTCATTGCTACCTTGCTTTGAGCTAAGGGATTTTGCTGTACCACACTCTCTACTACAACGTGCTGCCTAACCATGAGCCCCACACAAAGTGGCCAACCGACCATGGACTGGACCTCCAGAACTGTGAGCCAAAACAAACCTTTCCTCTTTGTAAGTTGCTCCTGTCAGGTCTTCGTTCCAGTGACAGAGCTCACTAACAGCAAACTGACTCTTCTGATCTTGTTCCCACCACTCTTGCCTCAACCCTTTCTGCCTGTTTCCCACCTTTCTGGTTAGACTCTGTCTCCGTGTCCTTGGACGGTCCACAACTGACTGCAAAACGCTGTGAAGTTGTTTCTTCATTGACTAGAGCAGCCACCTGCTTCCCAACACAATGCCACTTCTGTCCTTTGACCCAGACCCAGTTGCTGGCTATCCCAGCTCCTTATTGAGCAAGGTTATGACACAGCACGGTGCCATGGGAGGCACAGGCCTGGCTTCCCATACAACTCTGGCAGTGAACCACTATTTTGTTGATATTTAAGGCTCTTCAACCTAGCTTGGCCTCAATTTATCTATCTGTCAAGTGGGAATAATACATCAGGCACAAAATTTGGGGTCATCAAATGAAACGAACTTGCATATCCAAAAACCCAGAAACATACTAGTTTTAATGGAGAAGTATGGACTTGTCAGCCTCCACAGAAAGTGTCTCTTGAGAAGTTAGGTTCTTGAGAAAATGAACACAATGCTCACAGCCCAACTCCAGTGCACAGGCACCCTCGCCCAGCCCCAACCCCTTGACCTCATGTGCCACTGTCCTGCTGTCCTGCACCTCTGGGATCATCTGAAGGATGCAGGCCACCCCCCAGTCTCCCTTTGACCTCCCCCTCCTCCTCCTCTCTTCACTTTGTTTTGCTGCCAGCTGAGTTCTAATTGCCTGTCTCATTAAAAATGGCTAAACTAATAAATATAAATACTCAAAAAACGAAGAACCCCCTCCTTAGAGCACCACGTGGCCAAAGGTGGCCGAGGTCACAAAGAGATGCAGGAGCTGCATCATGAGGGACACCACAAAGGCTTCTCTTCTCTCCAGGATTAGTGAATTCTTTGCAGATTTTAATTACATTTCTGAAAAACAAAAACAAGACCTATTCCCCAGCCAGAGATTCATCCCCGCAGCTGGGCTGAGGAACAGGAAAGCAAAGCATGCAGGGACAAGTGCGGGTCACTCGTCATGGGCACAGACAGTTGCCTGACAGTGCCGTGGGGGACACCTGAGTGTCACCCAAGCCATGTGCTTGAGGACAGGAGCACCCTCCAACCCCACTCGGGGTTCTCCCCACTCCAGGGTACCTTGCCTAAACACACAAGAAAGATCGACACATCCCATGAAATCCCACATCCCCAAAGGCCCACCATGGCAAATGACTCCGTGATTGCACAGCCCCAAATCCCCCCCCCACCCGTGACTCCATTTTAATTAGGAGTTTGCAAGAGTAAAGAGAGCACTTAGATTGCTTAGACTCAGTGGGCCCACAGCATGAACACGAGATGAGAGGTTTTAGGAAAGTGACTCAACCTTAGCCCCAGTTTCCACATCTATAAGATAGGACCAATGATCCCCACCGTCAGCTTCCCCGAGCTGCTGTTGAACTGAGACCTAAAAGGAGATACCAGACATAGAGAGTCAGACTCAGAAGCCACACGGTCGGCTTGGGATTTTATAGTCCGAGAGTCACTGAGCAATGCTTTCTTCAACCTGAGTTAGGCTAGTGGGTGCAGAGTCTGGCCATGTCCCTCCTGTGGTGCTGGTGACCCAAGAAAACCCACGGCTTTTCTCTCTCCCAGCACTGGTGAGTTCTACGAATTCCCTCTCCCTACTGACCAATGCCTCAGGGAGGGCCCCTTCTGAGATTGCATCAGGACACGCCTTGTCGTGGGTGCCGCCTGCTGTGACTAGTTGAATCAATCTTGCAGGAACTTTGAATACATGAGCCCAGCTCACCTGGTCTCTCCAAAAGGAGCCTTTCCCCAGGGGCCGGGGTGGGAGTGGGGCAGTGACAGCTCAGACAGAGTTCACAGCCACGTTTCCCTGACACACAACTGAGGTGCATGCAGACGCCTTGTCAGAAATAATATTGCCTGGTGGTCTGTGCTGTTCCTTACAAGGGGCGAGGGAGAGCTAGGAAACTTGGCCTTCACCTCCACATTCTTTATGCAGGACTTTATAGATCAGTCGTTCTCAACTCCGAGTGATTTGCTCCCTGGGGCATCTGGTAATGTCTGGAGAGGCTTGAGATTGTCACATCTAGACATCCGGTCGGTAGAGGCCAGAAACATCACTAAACATCTCACAATGTGCAGGACAGCCCCCTACAACAAAGAAAGATTTGGTCCCATGTGCCAGTAGTGCTGAGATCAAGGAATTGTCTAGATAACAAGTGAGGGCTCCTGAAAAACACCTGGCAGCTGCCTGTCTTCCCCTGGTGGCACATGGCTGTCGAAGAGAGGACCTTGACCGATCATGGTTACCATGTGAACTCATTAACAAGAGTCAACACCAAAGAGAACTCAAGGCTATTTCCCTTTGGATAGAATGCTGATGTTCAACGCCTGTATTCTTCTGTTTTCCTTTTGTAGGGCCAAATTCCTGACACCCATGGTTTGAAGGAGAGGTTTCAGTGGGTTCAGTCCACGGCTAGTGGCTCTAGTACAGCAGCAGCACAGAGGAAGGGCCTGGGCAAGGAAAGCTGTCCACATCTGGTCACCAGGGAGCAGAAAAGAGGACAATGGGGACAAGAATATATCTGTTGATGCAAAAAACATGACTTTTGCCTTAAAAAGAGACAGTTTATTCTGAAGCCAAATTTGAGTGACATTGGCCTGAGGAACATGAGCTCAGATTCCCCCACAGAGCACGCTCCAATAAGTAGCGGTTATGTGCAGTGTTTATAATTAAAGAATAGAAGGAAATCATAAATCACAGCCCAATTGGAAAGTATTGGTGGAAGCGTCAGGTAGGTGGATCGCCCTGAAGCTGGGAAATCTCGGCTACAGGGGTTTTGCTTTTACAGCTTAAAAGGGTTACTTTGTAATTACAGGAACAAGGATTTATCACAGGATGTGAAGCTAGATTTAGAGGAGGACAGTAGAAGCAGCCTTGCGGAAAAGGCCGCGATAGCCCCTAGGAGTCTGGCTATGCAAAGTACTTCAGTCTCTCTACAGGTTCTGCGAACTCAATTCGGCGATCAGTAGCCTCACTGGAAGCGAGGCTGTTTTCAGAGAACTTCAGCTATCACATCCTTCCAAGCCACTCCCCCAGAGGCCCGCCTCTTCCGGCCAGGCCCCGCCTCCAAGCCTGAAACTTTGCAGGACACTTGAGATCTAAACCATGACACCATCATGCTTAGCTGAAGGCTTATGTGACTCACACTGAAATGCCACACAGGCTAGTCAGATTCCCCACTCTGCCTTTCCATACAGGAGGATGCTGAAACGTGCTTTGACGATCAGGACAGATAGGTTTATTAAGGATGAAACGCTTTCAGCTTAAAAGGTTTCTCATTTTCTTTTCCAAATTAGAATTCTTCATGCACCTCACAAAGCATCGCATTTGCAAATCATGATACAGGCTCAAAATTATATTAGATCTGGGTAAGATCCAGCCCCTAGCCGGCACTTAGGCACTTGCCAATCCATCAACAGAAACATGCTCAGCACCCTCTCTGCCCAGGGCCAGATGCTCCAGCCTGAAATTCCAGATGCACTCAAGGAGCACGCACCAGTGAGGGCAGGCCTCTTCCGAGAAGCCACTGCAGGGGAGTGGGATGTATCTGGTATGGAGGTCAGTGGCAGAGACTGACCAGCTGTCCTCCCCACCTGTTCCCTTCCTTTCCTCCTGCATGCACAGCTAGATTCCAGTTCCCAGGCCCCTCTGACTCCCGAGTCTCTGCTTTCTGGACATCAGACTATAAGCCAGAAGCAGCGAGAATCACTCAGGGCCAAGCCCCAAGAGCTTCCCATGGCTGGCTGTTGTTCTTTTCCTGTCTCCTGCCTGGTTGCAGGCAACCCAGCAAAGGACACTGAGACTTCACTGGATTGCAATCTCAGGTAGAAGAGACACAGTTTACCTGGATGGCCTTGGGGCAGACCACCAGAGCCAACAGAATAGGGTGGGGAGAGGGGATGGGTGTCAGATGAATGGGTGGGTGAATAGATGGATGGGTGGTGGGCGGGTGATAGTTTAAAAAGTTCTGCAATCTTACCTTTGTAGGCTGAAGAACCAGAAACACGGCAAGTGTAAATTAGTTTCAGCACAAAGGACCAGGCAAGGTCCAGACCTGGGGGGGAAGGGTTAGGGTGCAGATCCTACTGATGTATTCATCTTCCTGTACAATGGTGATCAAAAATGTGGTGAATGTCTAAAAATGTTTCAAATTTTTACAGTAAAAGACACATTACCAAAATAATGAGGCAAGCGTGTTCAAAGCGAGGGGGGTATTTGAGAGGCATTAATAGAAGTGTCTTTCTAACTTTTTATGAAGCATTTACCAGCTTTTACTCCTCACTGATCAAATATTTGTGGCAATTTCTGTCATATAAAAACATTAACAGTGCGTCTTTAATCACTGCATTCCCTATATCTGGCACAATGCAATTTCTGGCTCTTCCACAAAGCCGAAATGATCAGTAACGGTAAGTGCTTCAAATCAATGCAGAACATTAAGGCAGCCATTACAATGCAACTAGAGAGACTCGTGAAAGAGGGCTTCTAGAACTGCTTCAGGAAGTGTCATGAAGGGTGGGATATGGGTGTTTGGAGTGAGGCGGGCTGTTCTGAGGGAGGTAATGGCAATAGGTTTTTCACTGTAGTAATTTTCTTATTTAAAAACTCACCGTAGTTTTAAGGCATACCTTGAATGCCGGCACAGGTTGCTGCCAATGGTCTTGATAGGAGGGACAAAAGATGGCTCTCCGCCTGGGAAGGGAGCTAGAAGACTTGGCTTGGCACCACAAATACATTCAATCTAAAAATAAATGAATTTCCAAAGATACTGTCAAATGCAGTGTGTGAGGGTCAGAAAACGCCTATTGCTCCGTTCCAGAGAATGGATTAGCCAGACCACAAATCACCACAGGATTTGAGTCTAGGCTCTGCCTCTTCATATTTGTGACATCATTCTTTTTGTGTGTGGTACTGAGGATACAGCCCAGGACTTTCACACAGAGCTATAGCTCCTCTTCATTTTTGAAAGTATTTTACAACCTCAACTTAAAAGAGAAGCTTATTTGTTTCACAGTTTCAGAGGGTCCAGTTCATGGCCTGCTCACTCCAAGGCAGAAATGATGTAGTGGAGAGACATAGCAAGGGGTAGCTTCTTGTCCCTTGGCAGCCAGGAAGCACAGAAGGAGAGAAACTGGGAGCAAAAATATACCCTTCCAGTAATTTGTCTCTTCCCAGATCCCCCACCCTAAGAGTGCCTTCAGCTACAAGCTCATCAACAAACTAGTCCACTGAGGATTTGATCACCTCCCAAAAGGCCACCTCTGCACACATGAGACTTTGGCAGGCACAATTGAGATCTAAACCACAAAATCTTCTAACATCTTCTGCTCTCTGGAATGTGAACACTGTCACAGGCTTGGTGACTTGTGGCCCTCTGGCTGGGAGAAAGGCCCAGGAGATGTGGTTTACAGAATCAGGCTAGAAACCGTAAGCACTGTTACAAGTGGCATTTGCTTTCATCATTGAATAATTCTTTTTTTTTTTTTTTAAGTCTGAAGCCTAAAATGAATCTCTGCACCGGGAGGAAATGACCGCAGGTGAAACTGAGTCTGCTTAACTGCACCAAGCTCATTCGGGAAGGTGCTGGGGCAGCAGTGGTCTCATGGTCTACAGATCATCCCTTCCCCACAACAGGCCTCCTGCTGACAGCAGTGGTGGGAAGCCACATGTCACTAGCCATCCAGTGTGCTGCCGTGACCTGCCACGAACCCCCTTGGTAACCTGGGGAAAGATGTTCCCTTTCTACGTGTTTTTGTTTTCTCTTCAGTAAAATCAAGACAGTAATGGCCACTGCTGCCTTGTATTATAAATTCAAATGAAGCCATGTTTACCAACCCCTTTGCACAGTGGTCCTGTGTATGCACCAAGGGACATTATTCCAGCCACCTCCTGGCTGCCCCGCCTTGCCCATCCTTCAGATCTGCAAGCTCTGCCCGGTGACGATTCCGAAGGATTCCACATTCTGCATCCTGGGAGTTCCACTTACCAGCTTACACCTCGGACAGTGTGTCACCATTTCCTCATCTGTGGCATGAGAACAGGGGCATCTCCTCACGAGATTTTAAAAACACTTAAATGAGTGAATTCTTGGCCAAGCCTGGGACAAAGTAAATAAATATGCCCGTGACCAGCAGCTCTGACTTCTCACCCTTGGGCCTCATTTGTCTGTTGGTATGTCCTCCCCTAAGACTGCGGGCATCTCCACGGCGAAGATCGTGCCACTTATCTTACATGTTCTTTTTTGAACTGGGCTGTGGATGCACCTTGCACACGGTTCTAAGATGGGATACAGTCAGCGCCTCACCCTCAGCCTCATCTCCCTCCTCCAGGGCTGCTACAAAATCCTTCCTCAAGCTTTCATTGGCTTTACACAGGTGTCACTCAGCAGGGCACTGTCGTAGGGTCAGGGCACAGGTCTCTTGTGTACTATCCTGGGCATCTCACAGTGTCACACTGCTGGGCACTCAGACCGAAACCACTGAAAGCACAGGAAGTTGACAACCCCCATGCAGCTCTTTAGCAACAGGCCCCGGAGCTGATGTGCCCCACTTTCTTCACCAGGGGACAATCCTAAGATAAATTTTATGGAGTGACTCAGAAGCCCATGAGACCGAGCCACCAAATCACTCATGGAGGTGGCCAGTTTAATAAGATTTTTTTTTTTTTTTGCACTGGAATCTCTCCTTATTTTATTTCCCTGGGCCCTCATTCCTGACTCTTGGCTTTGTATCTTCAAAATTAAAACCCCCGCTGTGAGTCTTTCTCTAAGGTTCTGTTGCTGGAGGCGCTCAGGCAAAGGACACCTGCTCCTCCACCTGTGCTCCCCGTGACAGTGGAAGGCAGTCTCCTCCACTCTGTTTCCAGGAAAGAATCTGAGGAGTCTCCTCTTTCTTTACTTACCCACTTCCTCTGCCCAATCAGGCCACTGTCTTCCTGTTGATATTACTTGACTTCCTGTTGGCTACCTTACTTCCTGTTGATGCTGTCTTATTTCCTGTGGATTCAATTTTACTTCCGGCCTCATCTTCCTTACTTCCTCTTGATTCTACTTCCCTAATAACTTTTTCAACAGCTCATCTCTCATCATCTGAGGGTTCTCTATTTTTGTCTGGGCCACTAACTCCCTCTCAGCGGACAGGGCCCATCTAAGTGGTTTCCCTATTTCCAGTCTGTCACAAGACCAGATCACAGAGAATCTAATGTAACCCGAAGCTGGCAATGCAGCCTGGGGGCAGGGGCCTGCTCTGACTCGCAGGTTAGAAGATCTCTCACCCTGATCCCAGGGGTGTGCAGAGCGTCTGCAGGTAGGGAGGTAAATTAGCCTATTTTAGCATAATCTTAGGCCGTTACAGACAGACAAACCAAGAGATCGAAAAATCAAAGCAACAACCAACTTGGCAACGGGAGCTTTGAATTGACCCTTCATCTCTGATTCCTGGGAGTCCTGCAACTCATGTCCGTGCATGTCCGGGACACCAGTGGGAGGGAACAAGCTTTCGAGTCTTACAAACCAAGCACTTTTGGCACCAGGGGACTCAAGAAACGACCCTGAGCTGGCTGCTTGGCCTCAAACGAAAGTGCTGCCTCATCTCTTGAAGAAGCATGGAGCAACCAAAGGGAATTAAATGACTGCCTCGGAGTGAGCACAGCCCCCTGCAGCTACCCTGTGAGTCATCCCGGCCCCAGGGCCTCCGTCCTCGTGCTGATCCACAGCAGTTCCAGTGGGGTAGGGAACGCTCAGAGAAGGCTTGTGTGTGGCTGATTGTAAATAATACAGTGTTTATCAGGGACTAACAAAACCCTTTTTAGGGGGCCCTTTTCAAAAAAATTATTTTGATACCAACCTTCATAGTTAGCTCTTACAACCCTCCAAAGGGGCTTCGTTTTATTCTCTTATAGATGAAAGAAGTGGCAGCTGAGAAAACCAAGTTAACCCCACTAGAATCACCCAAGGCCCTTCTTCCATCCGCAAGACACTTTGGTAAAATTCCTTTTCAATCTCTTTCTTCAAAAATTATGCCAATCAGAAGAAAGAAAATACTTCTCTGGGGAACAAGAACCTGCTACCACCATTGATTAGGTCTGCCCAACAACCCTTTCCCTTTCATTCAAGTTTCAGCTGCCTGTTGAGGCTGTTTAGCTGCACATGACCCGAGAAGACCCCCTGAGACCTCTGCAGGACACGCCTACTTTGCCCAACTCCAGGGTAGGATGCTCCACCAGCAACCCCGCCAGTGTGGATCTTCGGGTCGTAATTGTCAGCATCCCATACCCCTTCTCCTTTTTAGATGACTTGCTGCTTTGATAACATCTCAGGAACACGAAGATAAGTGAGGCACAACCGTGGCCTCAAAGGACCCCAAAAACTATGGGAAGACAGCAGGCAAATCAAGTCACAGAACCGTGAGTCAGCGACTGAGGTAAGAGCAGATGTCATAGTCCTCCGTACACCTAACCTAGCCTGGGTGGAGGTTTCCTGCAGCAAAAAAATTTTATAAATGACCTATTGGTTTATTTATTTTTGTGATATCAAGAACCCAACCTAGGAACTTTGCACTGAGAATACAAGCCCCCAACCCCGTTTTAGTTTTGATTTTGAGATAGGGTCTCACTAAAGTGCTAAGTTTCCTAGCCATGGCTCAAACTTATGAACCTCCTGTCTCAGCTCCCTAGACAGCTAGGATTATAGGGCTGTGCTATCAGGCCCAGCTGTCTCACGCTGTAGTCCAAGCTGGCCTTGAACTCTCTGCTCTCCTACTGCCTCAGCCTCCCAAGTGCTGGGATTACAGGCGTGCACCACCATACTTAGCTCATGTGGTGGTGGGGAATCGAACTCGGGTACTTACCACTTGCTAGACAAGTACTTTAACCTCTAAGCTATTCCTCCAGCCCTGAGAAGGATTGTTATACAACCCCCTAAAGATTCCAGAGATATAAAAACAAAAATATCAAAACTTTAGTATCTCTGACTCAAATAAAAGACAATATCTTAATGATATTGTGGTAAGGAGAAACTTCCTTTTTTTTTGAGACGGGGTCTCCCCCTATAGCCCAAACTGGTCCTGAACTCCCTATGGAGCCCAGGCTGGCCTTGAACTCACAGCAATTCTCCTGCCTCAGCCTCCCAAGTGCTGGGCTTACAGGCGTGCACCACCATGCCCAGCTTGATGTGGTGCTGGGAATTGAACTCAAGGCCTTGTACTTGCTAGGCAAGCGCTTCAACTGTTGTGGCATTCCTCCAGCTGTAGGCAAGAAACTCTTAAGCAAACCACAGTGGGTGAGAGGCCCCGGGATCCAGTGCTCCTGGCCTTGACTGTGGGTGGGATTCCAAAGCAATGCAACGCACACTTCCCGAGGGACACAGCTGTCCGGCTCTGCTTCATGTCTTAATTAGCCCTTCAAACGTCCTCTTCTGTGAACTGTCAGCTCACATCTTCTGCCCACGGTCCCATAAACTCATTAGACTTCTTCACACATCCTGGGCATGATACTAGGTCAGTTTTATGGGCTGCATAAAACTTTCTTTGATTTTCTGAAAAGCTCTTAATGCCAGGGCCTCCAATTTACCAGTGTTATTAAGGGAGAATTTGGGTAGAGTTCGGAGATGCCCTCTGCTGCCTCCTCCCCTTGCTCGGGAGGCCCAAGGAGCCAGGATAAGGTCCCCTCATCCGGATATTGTGGAGTGGCTCTTCTGTGCCGAGCTCTGCCCTGGCTGCTCAAGATATGAGAAACATGACAAAGGCGAGATCTCTACCCTTAGAGCGCTTACGTTCCGGCCAGGGGTTAGAAAAGGGAGACGGTTGTAGTCCTCGATGTGAAGAATAGAATGAGTGGGACTGCTGAGCAGGCTGAGCTGGGATTAGCCGTGACGCGTGGGCCGCACCGGGGAGATGCCCTGACCTTCCGGGCAGCACACGGCCGGAAGAGAGAAAGCTGGCAGGACTGGGTTGTAAATTAGAATGAGAAGGAAAGAAGAAGAAAAAACCAGATACTCCTTGGCTTTATTTTCCAGAAATATCTTCCTGTCTTCCAAGGTTAGTGCCACTGTTTGCTCAGTTTTAACTCCAGCAAGGCCCACATTCATCCATGGGTCAGGTTTTTGGCTCCAGCACAAACCAGGAAATGAGAAAGGTCCCATGGAGGCCACAGCCTTAAGGATAATGACTGTCCTGCAGCCTTAGCCATCTTTAGTCCCTCCCCCAGCTAATGTCACACGGAATTGGGATAGCTTAGGAGAACAAAGGTGCAGGGGCCACAGAACATGGTGGAGACGGGAGGAAAGAGAGAGAATGAGGAAATGCCTTCCGAAGCCAACAGAGCCGCAGCGGGCACAGCGCAGCCTCGACCACGAAGCACCTGCACGCCTGGTGCCAGCTGGGCCCAGACTCCGGTAACATTTCTATGAGAACAGGGTAGGGGACCTTCATGTCTACACCACCTACTCTCTTTATGAACTCAAGAGAGATGGAGAAAGAGACTTTCTTCTCCAAAATACTTTTAAGTTGTCATAAAGAAAAAGACCGTTTATGGTCGAGAAAATAAACCAGATGGAGCTGGTGGTACAGCTCTGTAATCCTAGCACTGTGGGTGGCCGAGGCAGGAGGATCACAAGTTTGAGCCCAGCCTGGGCAACTCAGTGACTCAGCAAGATCCTGTCTCAAAGTCAGAAGTAAGAAAATTGGTCTGGGATGTAGCACAGGGTGAAGGCCTGGGGCTCAGATGCCAATAAGCAAAACGAGGGAAGGAAGGAAGGAAGGAAGGAAGGAAGGAAGGAAGGAAGGAAGGAAGGAAGGGAGGGAGG